>JAZGTI010004517.1:0-27878 GCA_036877585.1 Botia kubotai | reverse complement strand
GGAAATTAATTAGAAATGAACCGAACAAAGCAGTACATTTTCAAGAGTTCAAGTTCATCAGTTGGTTAAGGATTATTAATTGTGTGATTATTACGTTATGAATTGCATTAATATAGGGATAATTATTCAAGAGCTTGTGTGAATGCTATAACATCAAAAAGCACATAACAATGCAAACTCCTGCATCAATGAAAACTCCTCACCATTCTGAGTGCCACAGATGGGTCGTATTTTGGTCCCAGCACAAACACCCTTTGGCCTTTTCTGATGACGCCACTGTAGACTCGTGCAAAGGCCACGAAATGCTTTTTGCTGTCCTCCTCGACTGCATCTTTGACTGAAAGAGCCTTCGCACACAGAGTCTCTGCAGGTGATTGCAGACTATTAGAGGGTTATAATGCATGCATTATAGACATGTGTAGACAAGAAGGCAAAATAAATACTGTATGCTTTTAGACTTCAGTGGAAACATACAGCCTTGCACATAAACATAAAATAAAGCAGCACTACATGGTATGAAATGGACAAACGCCAGACTTACATGATATATACACTTGTACTTAATAGGGCTGTGTGGTGGAAACAATATCCACTGTATATAACAGCTGTAAGCACAGCTTAGCCAAATAAAATATACTGTAGTTGTAAGTCAAGTATCCGTTTAATAATATAACTTTATTTATAATATAACAACTTTAACTAAATTCAACTCTTGCTGAACAATATGACTTAATATCATTCATGTCAAGCAAAAATAATAACTGCACTCTTTGATATACACTACCAGTCAAAAGTTTAGGATCACTTACTCATTCTTTATTTACATTTTGTCCACATTTTAGAATAATAGTAAACCCATCAAAACCACGAAATAACACAGTTGTAACTGTGGGAATTATGTTGTGACTAAAAGAATCCAAAATAAATAAACTCATATAAATGCTATATTTTAACATCTTCAGTGTAGTCTCCCTATGTCTAGAATTTGTAAAATCATACACATTTTATCATCCAGTTGCTTGAAGTCTCAACCTGGGAGGCAGTATTGAAAGAACTTCCATGTATGCTGGACTTTTATTGGCTGCTTTTAATTCATTATTTGGTGCAAGTAATCTATTTCAATATATATACTTTATTTATATATAAAGTATATATATAGTATATAAATATATATAAGTATATAAATATATATAAAGCCATTTGGTAGTCTTTGTTAGTGTTAAAATTTGTAAAATGAACAGGAACTATTGCCAGTCACACACACAAGCCATCTCACCTCAAATACACCCAATTTACTCTCTCTCACCAAATTTATCCCTTACTCACACACACACAAATACACTGGGCTGCATTCTTGCCTTTGACGCTAATGGTGGCAGGGGCTGCTGGGACTGAAGCCTCTTCAGCTTCAGCTGATCCAGGGCTTTCTGCACTCTGATTGGACGCCTGTCTCTCGGCATGCCGCAGCCTGGCCATTTCCCTGCGCTGGGCGATCTCTTCCTGAGTCAACATCCTGCAGGTAATAAAAACAGCACAAACCCCAGTACATGGTTATGATCCACAGAAGGCTGCATACTAAGCCAGGAGAAAGATCAGAACTGGACAGCTAAAAATAGAACTGGGGGCTACTGTACAACGTTTTCTGTGGAATGCATTGTCCAATGTTTTCTGAGTCACTTGGTTAGCTGACAAATTGCTTCAACTCTGATAGTCAATGCGCGCAATGTCTTCGGAAACTACTAATAAAATATCTTAAGAACCGCCTGTGATAGTTTACATTACAATAGAAAATGAATCCAATCACATTTGTGGTATATTGATAACAATTGATCTTTGCTAGATCCAGCACATTTAAGCAAATTTAAGCGCAACTGGTAAGCACACTGATGGCTCCCTGTGGAGACAACAGAAGAATGCTGGTTAGACTATAAACAAATCATAAAGAGGGTTTGAACTGCCTCCACAAAAAGATCACAGCAGCCAACAACTCTGACTTCTATGGCTTTATAGATAAACATAGCTCCGCAGCTGCGAACGTGTGCACATTCACTCTGGTTGGTTGAAAACCAGTATCAGCAAAATGACTACGGATTACGGATATTGGCTCAATATTGTCCAAAGTGACAGTTGCAGCATGTAGAACAGAGTTTTACACCCAAGCATCATTTGAGGAGTCTGACCACAAAGTCAAACTTGATGAAGAATTACAAGCCTCTGAGTGACCCCAGGCTGGAGCAAGATTTTCTACACATATTCCTGAATCTGGAAACACTATAACTGAAGTGTTCCTAAATATACCTTCGATTTCAGTTATGATAATGTGAGAGACAATTGCCATGTTGGAATGTTAATCGCTCAAACATAATCGCCTAAAAACATAAAAACAGGCTATTGTCTTGAGAAAAACCTCAAGACCTCTACTTTTGTTTTATTATTGTTTTATTCATACATCCAATACAACAGTTGTGCAATAAACCATACATAAACTGATTTAGGTCTGAATTTAAATCTGTAGGTTTTTTTTCACTTTTCCCTCCATTAGGGCTTCAATCATGTCATGAGTGTTTCACTTCAGACCCAGGCAGAACGGCTGTGTCTGAATGTGCCGCTTATTGACAATAATGGAAGCAGCATGAAGCTCCTTTACAAGCTCACCCACTGTTGCCATAAAGTAATGGGCACTGAACCTCACGACAAAGTCTTTACAAACCACCAGCAGGACTGGTTTTTAATACTCCAAATAGGAAGAGCAAAGAAACAATTATAGAGGAAGGCAAATGTAAACTGGTTCTATACATGTGAAACAAGTGTGTAAAACACAATTCATCAGTTAGCAACACTTGACACATTAAACCACAGGTGTGTTTTACAATAGACAATTGCTACAACAAAGATCTAACGCTAACATTTCAATTGTTACATTTGAATATGTAATAAACATTATTACATAGTAAATTATTACATTTTTTAAAAAGTTTACAAAATAAATTAGTAAATGTATTAAATAATTGTATACGTGTAAATATGTACATACATATTCATTTAAAATTTTATTCAAAAGAAAATATGCTATTTACTGTATTGTAATGAATGTATTTAATGCATAATTATCTTGAGTAACAAAACACAGCCTTTACAAAATGTAACTATTTTTATTATATCTTTGTAGTCATTTAAATTCCAGAGACCTCAGTAAAAATGATATTGCATACACACATTATACATGTATAAAGAGAATAGAATAGTGCCATATTTTGTGTGCAAAACAGCCAAACCAATTTTCTGCCTACCAACTGCCTTGTGCCATTAATAAAACCCCCAGCACCAGCAGCCAATCAGGAGAGCCAATATGTTAGCGCTCCATGCAGGGCATGTGTAAGAGAGTGGCTGACAACACTCCCACACGCCAAATCACACACCACACATACATGCACATACACACACATTGACCCACATTGATCATCGCTATGGCAACCCAAAAGGTGGAAGAATGTGTGTTTTGCAGGCTTTTTGAAGCAGTTCATTTAATTGGTTTAAAAAGGCAGAATATAAGACTTAATCTCGTCATGCTAAGACAATGACACATCCTAGAAACTGATTTCTACCAAAATGTCACTTCTTAAAATTAAAGAATGAAACAAAGAAAACAATACTACTTTGTAAATATAAAAAATATATTTTTCAAACCATTTATAACAAACTCTGCTGTGGATGTATAACATTACACATATATGTTACAATTTGTAAACAATTTGTCATGTTTATATTTCCGTATATGGCAGGCATTTGGTACACAGTGTGATGGCAATTCCTGATTCAAGTTTAACATTTGTGTATTAGCATTTAACTTCGGACAATTTATGTAGTAATTTTAACTCAAATAATAAATTGATTGCAAGCCCTACTGCAAACCAATTTATTAAAAGCACCACTTCATAAGAGTCATTTGTTTGGGAATGGACTACAGCAATTGTTCTGTATGTTTGGTTTTGCATGCAGCAAAGACGTCGCATTAGAAAGACAGGTGTGCTGTCTGCGTTTAATTCTGTAGTACCCAGCCACTCACGTTTATTTCATACTGCAAGCTTACAAGTGAAGGAAATACCGCACAGGAATTTTGTTCTCTAAAACAGTACCATGCATTCAGCCCTTTAAATCTGTCCAGTAAGTTTATAGGCACAAGAGTTTTTTCCTGTTTCAACAGATGTGTCATGACTACAAATACATGGAAACATTCAGTGTCACGTTTACGAATTAAAAGCACATCCTGTTAATTTATGCACAACGCACAAACTGACATCCCTCGCTTGAAATGCTTGAAACAGTTTGAAATCTCAAAAAACATACTTAACAGAAGATCAAATGATACAATAGTGCCATTGCATTCATTATTTTTCATACTTAAACGATTAGGTTGTGATAAGTACAACATTAAAATGTGTGTCAGGTGCATGTAATCACTGCAATATTACAAGATGAAAATTAAGATGCACTGTGGTCTAAACCACACATAGTTTTGTCATCACCCTTGAGGGTCATATGTCATCTAATATGAGATTGTCTACATACATTTGACAGTATCATTCTCTCTCTCCACACATCAATAATGTGCTCATAGGTGATCACATTCAGATGTGATGTTTTGAAAGGAAATATGGAAGAATGCTGCCTTGATGAAAGCATGGCTTACAAAAGATGATGTCATTCTTTAGACCTCAATGCACCCACCCCAGCAGAAATGTTTTAGTACATACCTACAGTATGTGGGTGTTTCTTATACTGACACTTTTATCCCTGGGAATGACAAATGGCATTTTCACCACACAACTGTGTAACATATTCAGGTTTTTTGCATAATATGACACAATAACAGCTTGTTAATGTAAATTACACAAATAATCTGTTCAGATGTGACATTTGCCAATACTCAGGAACAAAACTTGAGCAAAAATTACGTAAAATGCCATTTTCTCCTTTTTTTAAAGAGAAAATTTGACCTGCAAATATAAAAAGTAAACTATTTAGATCCGACAACAGAAACGTTGATACTGAGAAGGGTGCACGTAAAAATAATCCACGTTTATGTCACAGCACATCTACATTAACCAAATAAATCTGAAAACAGCGTTTTTGTTTCTGCCGTTCACACTGACGTTTTCCAAAAGTTGCTTTTTACACAGTAATGCCTGAATGCATGTTTGCATTGACATTTGCTGTTTTTAACAAGTATGTGTCCTCTCTCACACACACATTTTACTTTTTTTTAAATGTAGTTTGTTTGAAGTCAATATTGTATTGATACACAACAATACTGATACGTATGACTACACTATTATCTATACAGCTGTCATTTAATTTAAACAATCATTTTCAAACTGATTACAGCCTAGATGTTATTATTGTGAAATCACACCAACTAAAGGAAATTTGGAAAATAAAGGAAACTTTTTAATATTAACATTTAAAAAGTGTGTCTAGAATCAGGGCTCGGATTGAGGGGGAGTGTGTAGGGATGGCATCCCCCTTAATGAAAAAAATAACCACCACCCTCTTACCATCCCCTTTACATTATCAATGTTGTTTATTATGTAAAGCTTCTCAAGCAAATATAATATTAAAATTCTACACTTATGATAATTAACAGTGATTGTCCAATTAGAACTCAGTAAGTAGCAGTGTACAGTGCTCACACAAGTTTTCGTCATTTTTTGCCAAGAGAACAGTTCAAGCACAGCTTTTGCCATTTTTTTAAATGGAACAGAAGGTTTATTTATTTGATTCCATTCAGAAACGATCACCCTGTTCTTTTAATCTTTACCATCAACACTGTGTCCTAACCAAACAAGACACGATGCTGGGACACACAGCTTTACATATAATCAAAATGATCAAACACGGAAAACAGAATACATGGTATTATTGCAAATTTAGATTATTCATTATAATATGTAAATTAATAAAACTGCTTAAGGATAGTATTATTGTGGTTTGTTTATGAATATAGAGATGACTGATGATAACAACAAAAAATTTGGACAATTAATTGAATAAATGAACATGTATTAGAAATCCCTGGTAATGGCATTTAGAAAGAAGATAAAATTTAATAGGACAGGGAAATTGAGATGATAGAGTGAAATAGAGTCTTTAGGACTCTACTAGTTCTAAAGTTAGTAAGTTAGGTTATTATATTAAATGCAATATTAACAATTAACAATATCCTAAGCCAAGCTAGATGTCAGCAGTCTCCCATTAAACAAGCCAATCGGATGACAGTGGCAAGGAACCACATCCCCAATAGTGTATCCATGGAGAAAAAACCTTGTGAGAAACCAGGTTCAACCAGGAGGGCCAGTTCTTGCAACTTTTTTGGATGAAAACTGAGGGCTGATAACACTAATTTACTATTTTAGTTGATTGTAATAACTGACTTGCATCATATGGCGATAGAAACTATGATAGTCAATGGCTACCAGCAACTGTTTGGTAATCTACATTCTTCAGAATATCTCCTTTGTGTTCAACAGAAGAAAAAACTCTTAGGTAAATGATTACAGGATGTTCATATTTGGGTAAATTATCTCTTTGAATTTCAGGATTGTTTTGACAATTGCTTGTTTGAATGCGTGTTTTGTTTTGATGGCTCCGTGTCTATTTAATAAAATGTATTTCGTTAAACAGAAATGTTACTAGACAAATTTTGTATCATTGTGTAGGTTTAGCTACAGGACCCCCGCCCCACCAAAGAAATACTTGACCCCCATTCCCTTGAAATTTGTTTACAATTCGACCTCTGTCTAGAATGCTTCATTTTGGCTGAAACTTAAAGTGCATCACTAATATATTACACACACATCTTCAAGGTTAAAAGTAAATGTCTGAGAGAAAGGTGGAAAAAATATAAGCAGCAGATTTAAAAAGTAGCAAAATACATGGTAAATGCATGCCATTTTTAATGTGTCCTTCACATAACAAATCTTTTTTATTCTGTTCATTGTAATGCAAATCAGCCACGTGACATATATTCAAAAGTTAAAGAAACATCTGGGTTTGTGTTTTGGTTTTTCTATCACTGGTCCGCATAAGGATGGTAAAAGTCACTTACACCTATATTGTGAGGACCAGCCACAAGGGAAATTTATCATTAAATATACAGTATTAAATGATAGCTATTAGCGAATAGAGCATACAGTTTGTACAGTATAAATGTCATTATGTCTATGGAAAGACTCAAAAATCATAGAAGCTCAATACGTGTATGTGTGTGTGTGTGTGTGTGTGTGAAGGACAAAGACTTTGGAGACAACAGAATGGGATCATCTCGGGTGACAAAAGAACTTCATGCCTGGATACCCTGACAGTGACTGTTTAAAGCTCAGAATACACATGAGAGAAAGAGAAAGAGAAAGAGAGAGGGAGGGAGAAAGACAGAGAGACAGTGAGAGACTGAAAGTGCAAGCACTAGAAAATAAACCGCAAACAGGCAAAGCACCCACTGGGACAATACAATATTGTACTTTCTTCTACAGTCAGCCACCATCTCCACTGAAGTGCCTGCAGAACGGTCCTCACACTTGCCAGGCTGGTTTAAAAGGAAGCTGGCGGACAGGGGCGAGATGTGATTGCATATTAACCGCAACATTTTTGATTGAGGTGACCAGTATGATGTTACTAAACTAAATTTCCCTTAATAATCGCACTCCACTTACCCCTCAATGACTCTAGCAGATATGAAGGAAATGGAGTTGATCTTCACCAGTTAATGGATGGTGGAAACACATGAAGTAGAAGGAATTCAAGCATCGAAAGTGCTTGGCGAGAGTGCAGCGTAGGAAATTGCCATTTAAAAATGACTGCGCAAAATTTAACATTATCTGTTCAATCTATCAGTCTCCTTCATTCATGGTAAAGCTGTTTTAATGGAGCATGTAGCTTGGGAGACAAACCACTCTATACGTTGAAATACACATGTACATACATAAAAAGTGTAAAAGTGTACACTTTTTGTAAAATTTTAGTTACGAAGTCCACTTGAGCCAAAAATGTAGCTATTTTCTCCATCAATATATTCTCCATCAGTATCTTCTGACACTTAAAATTAAACAGATACATACATTTTTTACAGTTATTTTTTTCTTTTTTGTCTTGCTTCTGAAGTGATTTTCCTTTCTCGACTAATATCATGAATCCCCAATTACATGGTGCTTACATGGAGCCCCATTTATTTTTTTAACCCCTCCCCCTATAAAAGTCTATGGTATTTATAAGCTGTACCTTAAATCCGCTCAGCTGATTCTACACAGCAGCTCCTGTTGTCAATGAAACCCCGCGTTCAGCCCGTAAGCACCTAAACCTGTTCTGCAGCCCCCAACAAAACAACACCGAAAGTGCTGCTAAGAATCATCTCGGCTCACCTGGCCATACTTCTAACTGTCTTTCCATACATTAATGTTCAATACACATTAACACCAGTGTCATGATCCACATCGACATTAGCAGCAAGTGTAAGGTCAGAGAACAAAGAGTGTTTGTGCGATGCACGGATCTTCCTGGATCACTTTACCCATAAAATAATTCTGGGCTAGAGCAGGAAGGTACCTATGGATATGTTATATATATATATATATAGATATATATATGACTTATGCCATAGGTTTAAAGTCATAATTAATGATTTTGTAACGTTATTTTTGCTATTTATTTTATTTTTATTATTATATGTTGTATTATGTCAGACATTAATGAAAGGTGATGTATCTTTCTGTGTCCATCAGAAAGTGAAAATAATTAAACAATATACTTTTCATTTGTAAATGATTTACTGTATTGATAACTTATACATAGCAAGTACTTTTAATATATAAAGTATTTATTACAATTCTACTTAAAACAACTACATTGTTAATATAGTGTTGTTGATTTAAGACCCACCCAGTCATTCCACCCATCCCTGCTGCAGACTGTCACCTACTTTCAAAGGTGAGAAGACAATAAAACCCAATAGCAAGCACAGGAACAAAATGGTGGAAAAGAACAGACAGATGAATCATGTATGTAAGTGTAAAACTGTGCGTGTGGGCAGCACAATTGTGAACAGACAGAGGAAAACAAAAAACCTCTTGACTGAATTATCCGTAACGCTGCTTAGTTTCATTCTATACTTCCATTGCAGCCGCAACAATGAATAATGGAACATTTCTGATCTAAGGTCAATCCTGAAAGGGCCACCCGCAATGGCTCCTGTCTGTGAACATAACTGACACACTGACTTCAGAACAAAAAGCAGCTCTGGGCTGCTCGTGTCCTCACATCTGAGGTCATACCAAGAGTATGCTGAAGCTTCAGCTTGCTAAGACCGCCATCTAGTGTTCCCTCTCAGCTCTGCAATCTGCATTGTTCCTCAGCACAGATCTATGCTGACACAAGATCATCTAGTTGGTGATGATGTACACCAGAAAGCATTCATTTTCAGAGACACCAACAGTAACATGATCTAAGTGAGCATTATTACCGTAGGGCATACATTTTCACAGGACACACACTCAACCTCGCACACAGATCAAGCATAAGTCTGCATTGATCAATGGCTACGTCACTATTTGGCCATGGTCTATTAAGTTTGCAGAACCCAAGGTCTATTGCAAAGCTACTCAAAAACAAGCACATATATACACATACAGATCTATTATTCAGGTCACTACAGCTCTTGCAGAAACATAAATGAACATGTACAGTGGTCCTGTAGGAGTTTCATAAAATTCCACAGAAGTTTAAATAACCCAAATGCAAATTCAACTGTAAGCTAATAAGATTCTACTGAATAAACAGAAATTTAAGAAGGATTTTTTATTCTAATTTTATTTCTTTGTGCGTGTCATTTTATGAGAACTTACATTGTGTTTTAAAAGATGTCTTGTAAATGGACAGTTACAGAAGATCAAAAGGAGAACTAAATCCAAAAGACTCCTGACTGATCATCATAATAGTATTATTGTAAACTGTATGTTAAAGGATCAAGGGCCCTATCTTTTGAGAGATGTTTCAGAGCAGTGCTGAGATGGGTCATGCATAAACAGAGAAGTGAATGGGAAAAATAAAGAAAATGTTTGTTTTTTTGTGCGTGTTGGCAATTTTGGGTTGAGTCATTATATTTCACTGTAAATACAGATTTGCAGACCACAGATGGATTACAGAGCAACTGCTGGCGGAACTGCAAAATTGGACTAATTTAAGACTGTGCCAATAATTAGACATTGTTAGAATTTTATTAAGTTTTGCACCCATTTACTACTTACTTTTAGTGACTAAAGTTTATGCTTAAAGACACCCTGTTCGGTGCTCTAGTCTCAGGTAACACATATTTATAAAATGTTTAACTTAAAGCTGATTTTAATATAAATACAATACATTTTTTATTTTATTCTGGGGTTCCTGTTCCTGGATTCAGATGTAAGCATAAAAGCATGTGTGTAAACATCATTGTGCAGCACGCACATGCACTAGCTGCCACACGTTCTCTGACTAGCATAAAACTGTAGCATGTATAAACACCTGAAAATTTACCACAAGCTACATAGTAAAATCTGAGTAAAAACAGGACAGTGGATATACAATGACACACTCTTAAGTTTCAATACCTCTGTTTGTTCTGTGGAAGAGCTTTGGAATCCACAGCAAACATCTTCGACACATAGACGATCACTGGTGCCATCCCATCAGTGGAGCAATCTAGAAAAGCTAATAGACACAGAATATTTATACTCATATTTAATGTAATACTAATTTAAATGAAAGTTGCTAGTTTTGCTGTGTAATTCTGCCTTTAAACACAATATGGATGGTACAATGTGTGAAGTTGCTTATGAATATAAAATCAAACACATTTCACAGCTAAGCACATCTCAGGAGCTCCTTTTCTTTAAATGCATGAGTTCAACCCCAGCCTGAGGGCTTACAGTATTAAAAGCTGTAGTGAAGAAATGTAAGAAAGAAGAAATGTATTAAAAAGTTGACTGAATGATGGAAAAACAAAACAGCCTCTTGCAAGTCTTACCAGAGTAGGATACAGAAGTTGTTTCACACATTCTTTAAAATTTGAGTCTCATTGGTCAGCCCCATTTATAAAGAATTGTTTTTGACTATAGTGGAGTTCCTGAGTTACTGACTATATGGCATTAAAAGATTTTTCTTCGGTAACAACACAATGATGGCATGAAATGGCAAGGCAGCCGCCACAATTTTACTGTGAAATTTCCTCCCATACATTTGATGAGAATGTGAGTTTTTTTTTTATTTCATTTAGATTCAGCAGATTCTCTTCCATTAACATGCACTTACCTTTTTTTAATTCTTGTGTTTTCTCATGCAGAGAATCAAACCTGCGCGCGCCCACACTCATCAGCTTTTCCACTCTTTCAGACGACATCTCAGCCGGGCTGGGGAGCTTTTCACACACCATTGCTACAAAACATGATTAAAGAAAGCACAAGCAACTGGCAATTTACATAAATAAGGGCTAAAACTCTTGTTTTTAATTTAATTAATTAAAAACATATTTAATTAATTTTTTGACCAAGTGGTCAGTGAATATAGGTGCTTAAACTTTCACCACAGGAGGTCAAACTAAACATTAAATTTTAAATGTGTTTTAATAATATTTATTACATATCAGGTTTGCAAGTTTCAAAAATCAAAAACAACAACAAAAAGACATAAAGCACCTGCCACACAGACAAAATTAGCACATTGGAATCTTTCAATTATACATTTGAGCGACTGATATTTTACCAAAACCGTTAATTGTAATGACGTGTCACGGCGAGCACCTGTCAACGCAGTAATTGCATGCCGTGTCCATGTTAATCATATTGCAAAGGAAAAGCTTCTAAGAATGACGGGTTCTGTGTTTCTCCCCTGCACAGCTGCTAAAATCATGGCAAGATGGGTGATGGCTGAGGAGGTGGGCAACGCCACTCAAACGATCTCAACAACGTCACTGAAGCTCGGCTATAATTAACTGACGACCTGTGCTGTACAGCTGAAGATTCAGAACACTGGCTACAGAAAATCGGAAAGTCCATGAATAAGGACCAATAAGTCAATGACACAAACTGTAGAGTTTCTTCCTATCATCTAGCTGTTTTAAAAGCAAAAATATGACCTATGTGAATGGCCAGTTATGGTTAAAAAGAGGATTAAAAAAAAGAACCAATCACAGTTCAGTGAGCAAACAGATGTAAGAAAGAACGTTAACCAGAACTGGCTGGCAGTTCATCTTGGTGCAAGAAAGGATACAGAGAACAGCCTGAGACACAGGAAGCCACTGGCTACAAATGGCACTGAGCAGTACTTTGGGGTCTGAATGTCTTAGGTCACGAGACATGACCTTTAATCCCAGAGAGGTCACCATCTTCTCCACCTTTTCTTTGTCCCTAGAGGTATGAGAGCACAGGCATTAATTATTTAAAGGAGAAGCACGTAATTTCTGCACCACTGGGAGCAGAAATTACTCCTTGACTAAATTGGATAAAAGTTGAGTTTGGGACAGTGCTACTTGTTTGCCTGCATGGCAGCTGGGGTTGAAAGCATTATTTTTGCTAAATTCTTCCTTCTGTGAAGGAATATTTGTGTGAATATTTCTTTTAAAGATGTATCATGTTTATAAGTGTGCCAACTTTTTGTCAACACCATCAAATATTTATGGTATTTTTAAAATCAGGCAACATTAAAGTCAACATTCATCCTGAAAGTCCTTTTTCTTCTGCTACTGTATATGCTGTATAAGGCCACATAGGCTCTGTTGAGTTTCACAGATGTTTATTTTTTATGTAACAGCAATAGTCTATAATTGTGTACGAGCTACTAGACTGCCCCCAACGGTGCGTGCCTCACTTTGTGTCCGGCAAACGAAAGAGCAAAGTTTTATCACTGCAGTAAAAATTTTGTTTTTGAAAATGTAAATGCCAACAAATATGGATTGAAGCAGAATATTTCATTAAACAAAAACGTGTTGTAATTTTTTAAAATGGTTACGTCTATCTTTTTTCAATACATTCTGACTTTTGGACTTTACAATACTCTGGATTTATTGGAAATGTTTGTATCACACGAATCAGTAACAAATATGCAAAAATCTGACATTTCTGAGGTAAATCTAAGTTTTAGTTTAGCAATGGCATATAAAAACAACTAGAAAAAAGTTGTTAGGCAACAGTAACAAACGTCTTAGCGGTGGGAAAGGGTAGTGAACGCTGTAATCCATACGGTCAGTTTGACTGTTATGGCCATTCAAGTTAGAAATACTCAGAACACTTTTGTGGTTTTTGTTAGAATGAAGTTAAGAAAAGTCAGGGTATTATAGTTTTATTTCAACAAAGGTATTACATTACAAAATTTTTAAACAGTGAAAATGACTGCCTTGGTAGTTCTAGTGTTAAAGCAATTTTTTTCAAAATAATTGAGTCTGTCTCAAGAATCACTGGCTGTGAGCATGTGGAGAAAGGAGCTTCTATTTACCTTCTAGTGACCACAGCATCATACAAACTCCAGATATTGTCCAGGACCAGCTGTACAAAAAGTGGCTTCTTTCCTTTGGCCTGCAACAGGCAGAGTGAAGTCATGAATCTGAGAGATACAGTAACAAAACACACACCTGATACGATGTCCACTTCTGTTTATTTGAAAGCAAAATATAATGTCCTGATGTGTCTGAAAGGGGTCACGCCCCATTTGAGCTTAAATGAGTTTAAAGCTTAAAGTTAGACTTGACTATGACAGCTGTCCATAAATCAACGCTGCCATCTAGAGGTCATGTCACCCGCAGCCCAACAATACAGTCATACTGCTGTGTGTGACTGGGAGAATTTGCTGGAAATGAGTGAATGATGAGTGTGAGATAATGATATCAGATCATCTGAACGTCATATGGCTGACGGGAGAAGTCTTCTAGTAAATGCAGACAGGGTCCGAGATCTTTAAGTGACTCATTATTCAGATTCATCTTCCTGCAATACTGTAAACATCTGCTGACTGCTAGCGTCTTGTTAACCAATGCAAGATGCATAGATTTACAGAAAATGAACTTGGACAAGTTCTGCTAAAAGTATTTTCCTTATCAATATTCATGTACACTTTAAATCCATTTACAGTTATGCATTTAGCCGACGCTTTTATTCAAAGTGACTTACAGTACATTCAAGTTATACATTTTGTCAGTACGTGTGCTCCCCTGGGAATCGAACCCACAACCTTTGCACTGCTAACGCAATGCTCTACCAGCTGAGCTACAGGAACACCCAATAAAAACAGAAGAGGATCAAAAGTTCACAAGTTACTGTAATAGTACAGTATTTGTGGTTCTTAAAGAAAACATCAGACTTGTCAGGCAGCAGAAGAACAGAATTGCTGTTATTTTTTTAATAACAGACATTTATTGTGTCTGGATTTGGTTATTTTTTGTGTCTGGGTATGTTATGTTTCATAATACGCCTAACCAGGTTTAACCAGGTCAGATGTCTATCCAACCTGAAAATGAAGCTGCTGTGAAATATCACACAATCATGAATATATAATGTTTATGTACAGTTATGATGTACAACATTTTGTTAAGGTTCGTAAAATCAAGTTGTTTTGTCATTGTCATGACAGCTTGTCTTCCATCTGTGCATGAAAACAAACACATAACACCACAAGTGTGCAGATATTTGGTGGTACTGAGGGTTGCTATGACCAACACACTGCAAGATCACACCTAAAGTGGGACCAGAAAAATAATTTATGCAAGCATGCAACTGATGCAAATGTGAATGTTAAGTCAGACTTAATCGGGACCACAATTATGTTTGATGTCTTACTTTTCCTAACCAGATTTTCCATTTGTAATATTTCAACGCAAGACGACTTCAGATTTTTTCTGAAATAATTTAGAATAATTATGTTTAACAGCTGTTTTTAGAATCACCACCTGACATTTATAAAAATATGAAAATTTTAAAAATTAAAGATTTTATCAATTAAATTAAGAAAATGCCTAAAACTGTAGAAATGTTCATGACAATCAAGTCCCTGTCTATATAAACGGCATTTTAATTTTTTTAAAAATAAATCAACAAATCCAATCATGAAAATGTGTCAAAAACAGAGTGTATTCAGGTCTGTTATGTTCAGTTCATTTGGTCATAGGAAGAGAGGGGCTATATCACGAGACTGATGGTGGTTGCATACGTGTATGTACACATCCTCTAGTCATTAATGTGGTTTTAGTGGGGGAATTAATGTCCATTAGCATAACTGAAGCAGAATATCTAAAGGTCCTAAATAGCACTTTAAATGCAGAGCATCTAATGGAGGGTCTCTGCTCACAATACTCCAGTAACACTCTCAGCCCACTTCCTGTCTGTCACTTAGTGCTGAAAAACAGACAGATCTCCATTCACACAGGCTGGAATACAGCATTCTACATTATTTCGACCTAAAAGCATTTAAAGGAACAGATCACATGAACATTACTCACAGACATGTCACCCCAGCCCCATATGACTCTCTTTCTCACGTGCAACACAGTGAGGTGATTTTTTTCTGGCCATATAATGACAGTGAATAAAGATCTGATGGAGTTGTCCAAATCATGAACAAATCAGATCTCTATAATGAATCAGTTGATTCAGTTCACAAAACTGGTCTGAATGGTTCATTTACGATTTGAACCGATCTGGTTCTCAAGCTCAACTCACTGATTCAATGATGCAGCGCTGTGGTTCACAGCCAGCTGGATGTGATGACTTGATTACCAGTAAATAACAACTCAAATGTCTGTTATCCGATGAAGACGACTTATAATTTAACGAACGAGTCATATGGACCACTTTTATCATTATCCATTGTTTGGTAACTTTGAAGTCTGATAGCCCTAATTCTTATTTTATTAGATGATAAAGAGTGGCCTTCTGTTTCAGTTTAGTTTTAGAAAAGAAATTCAGATGGATGATGAACAACATGAAGGTAAATAATTAAATAATGAATGTTGACAGAACTATTTGCTTGATAAAGCATTGATGTCCCTTAAAAAAATGTTTACATTACGTACTTTTAAAAAACTTTAAAAAAGTACTGTGGTGCTACCACGGTTCTCTGGTAATTAATCAGTTCTATGGTACAATATTATATTTGTTTTTTCATACTTTTTCATGGTACATGCAACCATGGTACCATAGTAACAAACACCATGGTTCTTTGTGGAACATTTGTTGGACAGTTAGGTGTATTCCTTTATAGAAATGATGGTACCTGAGCTCCCTTCATTATTCTTTTGGCTTTGGTGTTGAGGTAGAAATCTCCCCACAGCGTCTTCAGCAGAATTGAGGAGCGAATGCCCATCTTCTGACTGTACATCTCAGCAAACTGATGGATTCTGTCAAATTATAAAAACACTGCAAATTAAATTCCAATTCACTGTTTGTACTTTTCATTTGTGTTGCAATTAATTTGTATGAATGTGCCCATCGCGAATAAAGAAATTTGTCGTTTTAATGACTGATCTCAACTACAACCATGCTGATATTCAGTACAACAGCACACAACTGTACTCAACTTTAAAACGGATCGTTGCGACTATATTCTGATTGGCTGCACTCAAAGCTACTGTAAAATGGCCGTACATTCTATATTTATGCCCCAAGTGGATACATTACTTGGCAACTGTAAACCTTCTACAATATAGGTAAACTAACCATTTTACATGGCAGATGAATATTTTGTACCTGTGTGCGAAAGCTGAGGCAGCTGACTTATTGCCTCTCTGCCCTATCAGACAATGACTTCACAAGAAGCGTCTGCACATGAAGGGACCACCATGCATAATGTTGGACAGGCTTCATAGGCAGCATAATAAAACCACATTTAAAATATGAACAGGGAGCTGTTAGGCATTTAAATTTTTTGAGCTCACCCTTGCTCAAACAGTCACCTTTCCCGCAGAAACACATGCACAGTATTGTGGGATATCAAAGGCAGTAAAGGATACATCTATGTTGCCTTCAAAAATTGATCAGATGACAGTATCTCAGGAGACAGAAAGTGAAGCAAAGTGAAGCTGGATTCGGATATGCCTCGATGCCTTCTTACCTTGGAATGCATCCTCTGGAGGCTGTATTTTAGAGCTTTTAGATTCCTGTATTTTCTATATGTTTCTATATTGATTTACTATATTATTAGGGGTCAAGCGCTGAAGGGGCAAAGACCCATATAGTACCTGTTAGTTTACTTGGTCAACCCGCACATAAATCCTCCAACAGCCATATTAGTACTTCAGCACTGATTTCAAGTATCTAAAACTACAATTATATAATATGTAGCAAATTTAAATTGTGGATATCTTGGTATCCTTTATAGCAACTCCATCTTGTGGGTAAGCAAAGGTATTACAGTCATCTCCAGGCTGTACAGTGGGCTGGTTGGTGGTGTTTCACAGATGATATAGTGCTGCACGACATACTGATACTATTTCACACATTTTAAAAGGAGAGTTTGTGTGCGTGTACGCAGAGCTCCCTTCCGTCACACTGAGTGTGTCAAACTTTCCTCTCATACACGCTGCGGCTTTATGAAATGAGGGTCATGGCGAATATATGCAAATATAAGCGCTTACACATCTGTTCATGCTTGTCCACAAAGCAAATGCACAAAATCCGTATTATTCTGCTTACATAAGCACACAGACAAAGCCTGTCTGTAAACTGTTTAAAATGAACCATAGATCTAGAGAGCCAACACAAGCACAAACATCTCTCCGACAGACATCCCAACCCCTTCAAAGACTGAAAGGTAGCGAATGTGACTGATAACATTATCCTTCATGATGCGCATGGATTGTAAGTCACATGTACAGATTGCCAGCTGTGAGAATATATTGCATTTGGTAAGACTTTACAATAATCAATATTTTACAATTACTTAACTAATGATGAGCAATACTTCTAGCATTTATAAATCTTAGTTAATGTCAACATTTCTAATGCAAAGGAACATTTGTTAACATTTGTTAATGCATAAAGAACTAATGGGAACAGACAATAATTGTATTGGTATAAACTAGCATTAACAAAGATTACTAAATGCTGTCAAATACTCTGCTCAATGTTCATTGTTAATACATTGAGTCCCCCCATTGCCTCAAAGTGCTCTGGTTCACTACCCGCTTTTCTCCCTTTACCTCATCTACACACACGTCTTGTGAGACAACAAAGTTCTTCAGTAGCTGTGGAGCTCCAGTAAGTCTGTCAAGACTATTTTATTAACTTCAAACATCAGATGAAGTGATTCTTTTATCTTTATACAGTTGATGCTGAGTCATTAATAAATTAGTCATGACAAAAAAATCATAATAACCGATGTATTTTTCCATGGCTCCGCTATATTAGCGATTATAACATTACGTAGCTTCTTAATACTGTAGCTTGTTGTATAGTAAGTCAGTAAATCAACATTGCAATAAGTGTATGTGTGAACTGATTTTAGGCTAATATTGTAGATGAACCACTGTGTTGGGTTTTGTGGCAGATCAGTGGACTGGATGCAGTTAAATATTTAAGTAAGAGACGTCCTCTGTCCCAGACGAAACCTACAATACTATGTGAAGGACACAAGATAACTTAACAATTATTATATTATTATATACATGGTATCGATTCAGTATTTTTCCCGGGTATTGTACCAGTGATCATTTTGGTATTGTGACAACACCGTTTTAGACAGCGCACAATGTACCTGAAACCCCAGCCGTCTATAGCGCTGGCAAACACCACATTGCCCTGGTCAGGGCTGAAGTAGAGATGAGAGTCATCCGTTTCCTCCAGACCAGCGCTCCAGTCGTACACCTGATCTCCACTGCTCTCCAGGTTGCTGCTTGGAGCGTCTGCGTCTTTCTCTGCACGTTCCTCAAGAACTTTAGAGGTGAACAACGTGCCTGTAACAGCATTAACCTACAGAACAGACACACAGCTTTAAATGGATCTTCATATACTAACTGTGAGCTAGATTTGCATACATTTTATGCAAAAAAAAAAGATTTGTAATCTTGGAGTTTCATCTTTATAAACACATTTTATGACATTTTAAAGTGATTATTGTCAAAAAGACCATCTTTTGAAAATAAGCTGCAGAAATGGCTCATTCCAAACGCAGGCTTATTTTAAGACTGCCCACACTCATACATAAACACACCAGTGTTCAGAAACATCACAATTTTCGTAAACAATAAGGTACGAGAAGCTGTGCGATATTGTTAATAAGTCACAGCTGAAGGGCATTGTTTTCTGGAAAAAATAGTACCTGACCGACAGTGAATAACAACAGAATGTTTCTAACCTATTGGCTGGTAACAAAAGATGGAGTGGTATAAACTAATTTGTACTCCACAGCAAACCTGCAGCTCATGAGCAAGCAAGATTCATTTCACACCTGAAAACGTTAGCCAATCATAACAGAGGGTGTGTCTTAAAGGTCACAGTTGCTCACAAAGAGCCCATTAGATTCTAAGGGTCAGAGAGGGAATTAAACAGTCATAGAAAACTCACATGCACTTTAGCCACACAGCCCCTTTAACACAGTAATATTTCTTTGAACAGTCTAAGAGTTTAAACCCCGTTATGGAGTGACTGACCTGTTCCAGAATCTTCTGCAGGTGAGTGTAGGCCTCCTGTGAGGTGAGTTTTAGCTCCACTATCAGACGGTCTATTTTGTTGATGACAAGCACAGGACGGATGTTCTCCAGCCAAGCTTGTCGTAAAACAACTTGTGTCTAAAGCACAAAAAACACGATGATGTGGTTGAAAATCTGAACTAGTAACTGAAAGGTTGCTGAGGGTCAAACAAGTGGCAATCCATGAGCTATCACAACCTTGCAAGACCCTCAACCTTAGATGACTACAAGACTATTGTACACGTAAAGTGCATCTATATCTATAAATATCTTGACAAAACAATTTTCAGTCAAGTATTACAAGTATCTCAGTATTTGTGTTTGCATTGAAATGGCTTAAGAGAGTGATATTTGGTAAGAAGGTGATGTACCAGGTAACAGTAAGAAACCATAGTAGATTCAAAATGTTCAACATAAACAGCATAACACAGAAAAACTCCAATAAATGTGATATGTCTTCTATACAGTTTTACACAAAATTAAACAGGAATACAATCTTCTTTATATGTACTGCATATGTAACAAAGCATAATAATAAACATAAGTATTTACCAAATCTTTACAATATATGAACAAATGTCACAGAGATTTGTATGAACCTTTCTAAGTGATGACACAAATGAATCAGTTTTGAATTCCATTCAACAAGTGCCGCAGTGTTTACACTCTTTGAACTACGATATAAGAACACAGAGAAATTACAAACCAATTACATTACCTTTGAATTAAGACTTAAATCCTCACACAATACCACATATTTATGACAAGGACGGCTCAGTCTAATAACATTTGAAACTTAAGAAATATGTTCTGATATTTTACTGACCCCCACGTCATTCAAGATTTATGTTTTTCTTTCCTCAGTCAAAAAGAAATTAAGGTTCTTCAGAAAATATTCCAGGACTTTTCTACATGCAATTAAACAGGGTTTATCGTTTGGAAGGTCCAAAATAAAGTTTCAATGCATCTTCAAAAGCCAACGAATAAAGGTCTCGTCTAGTAAACGACGACATGGGGGTAAATTAACAGGAAATGTTCATTTTGGGGCACATTAACTATGATTTCTATGAACTGTTATGTAAAAAGACAAACAGCAACAACACAGGTTTACAAGTATTACTACAACTCCTGACATACATACAAGTACACCAGCATCAGCTGATAACCGTGTTGAGCTTGACTGAGCTTGTCATCTGGCCAGTATTTAGAACAAAACTAATGCAATAAAACCTTCATACAGACACACACTCAAACAGTGTTGTAGTTGAGTCCACTGCGCTCAAGTTCTGGCCCATACCTGCGGACACACACCCTCCACTGCATCGACAATGACGATGGCTCCGTCACATAGCCTGACCGCGGTGGACACCTCAGAGGAGAAATCCACATGACCCGGAGAGTCGATCAGATTGATTAGGTAATCATTTCCACCTGCAATGACACAGCACAGTTATTCAAGCACATGATGCTGGGCCAGTTAAGCTGCAGACTGATGCTGGCACCTGTAGTGTAATGTAATGAAATGGCACTGGACTTCATGGTGATTCCTCTGATCTGCTCATCTTCTCTGCTGTCCAGGTATCTAAGCTGCAGGAACAGAACGGAAGATCACTGTTTAAATCTGTTTAAATCTTATGAACCCCACAATCAAAAGAAAAAAATCTGTAATTACATTATACATAGAGAAAATGAAAACTATTATAGCACTGTTACAATTTATTAACAATTAAGCAAATTTTACAACCAAATTCGTATTACTAATGAGAAAAATGTATTTGCATTACTCTAATAGAGTAATAAAATCATCCTCATTTTGGTACACCTTGGAACACTTTTCAGTCAAGAGAAAAGATAACATGACATATTAACACTTCACAATTTACATATTTTAATATGCATAAAATTTGCCTTATACATAATATCATTTTTCATTGTTTTATTATTTTTGGGGCGAAATATGACCAGGACATTTTCTTGACTTGTTGTGTAAGATGTGCCCAGGACCAACTTATAAACTAAATACTTTCACTTGATGCTTAAAACAGGCACTGCATTTAACAAATAACTGCTGTCCTCACCTTTCCTGCTAAACGACTTGATATAATGCCATTACTTGCAACCAGGCAATCAGCTAATGTCGTCTTCCCTTCAGACAACAAAATAAAAAAAAATTAAACACAAAGGAATTGAAAGAAATCTGTAGAAAATACATAACTGTAAGCACTACTAATGTCCATCAAACTCACCGTGATCAACATGAGCAAGAATACACAGATTCCTAATGTTTGATGTTTTCTTCTGCAGGGCTATCATCTTCTCCAGGCTTGTGTGTCCCATTTTGAGTATCTAAACTGAGAAGATGAAGCACAAGCAAATAATCAAAGCAAACCACTAAACACAAACACTCGTCCCAAAAAAAACAAGAGTTTGAACACTCACATTGAAATATTATTGGATTCACTGCATTAGATCAACCCAAATTAAAAGGCACACAAATGGTGTTAGACCTTCACTCAGAACATCTTTCACGTTTGTGAGTAATTTTGGCTAGTAACAGAGATGGACTGGACATCTGGAAGACAGGGCGTTTTCCCACTGGGTCAACGTACTTTTACAACTCCCCTTTTGGGCTCTGTAAGAGCATGCAGCGTCAGGGTGCATCTGTCTAAACAGTCAGAGAGATGGAGAAGACACGCGAGGCAGGCGCAGAGAAATTGTGTGAAATAAAGAAGCAGGTTCTTCAGACAGATGCTGCGAAATGTTTTAAAATAACATGTTTTCTGCCACAGAAGAACCTTCATCAGCTCCTGTGGCTGATGATGATACTGGTGGGGGTGGAGGTGGCACCAGCACACACATTGAGGAGAATAAAGACAGGGAGAGATGAGGGAGAAGTGAGTGTAGAGCTTGTGATAAGTAGAACTGCTTTCCAAACACGTATGCTATGTAATAATTGGAGACACTCCTTGATAAAACTGAGCCAAAAACACAAAATTATAGTGATAACACAACACTGAAATAAAATAATTGCACGCTTTGCTCTGCGGCTACGTGAGTTTGGCTTGTTACATTTATAAGCATGAGTGTAGTTACCTACCAAGCTATAGTGGTGGGTAACCATAGCTATAGTTTCAGTGAGAGACAGAGAGTGTCAGTAAGACAGAGTGTCAGTGAGACAGAGGAGAGTGCCAGAAAGAGAGGAGAGTGTCAGTGAGAAAAGAGTGTCAGTGTGTCAGTGAGAGAGAGGAGTGTCATGCTAGTGTCAGTGAGAGAGGAGTGTCAGAGAGAGAGAGGAGAGTGTCAGTGAGAAGAAGAGTGTCAGTGAGAGGGAGGAGAGTGTCAGTGAGAAGAAGAGTGTCAGTGAGAGGGAGGAGAGTGTCAGTGAGAGGGAGGAGTGTCAGTGAGAGAGAGGAAAAAGTGTCAGGGAGAGAGAGGAGAGTGCCAGAAAGAGAGGAGAGTGCCAGAAAGAGAGAATGTGTCAGTGAGAGAGGAGTGTCATGCTAGAGTGTCAGTGAGAGAGGAGAGTGTCAGTGAGAGAGCAAGAGGAGTGTCATGCTATAGTATGGAAAACAGTGATCTTCTGATCAACAATTAATCATGTCTCTTTTCTTCATCATACACGCATTTACATTTACATTTAGTCATTTAGCTGACGCTTCTATCCAAAGCGACTTACAAATGAGGACAGGAAGCAACTTCGATTACAATAAGAGACAACAGTGAACAAGGTTTTAGGATTCATCAGTGTGGATTATACAGTTTTTATTAGATTAATAAATTACACTCTACACTCATTTCTAGAAGTATTAAATGTGTTAACCCTCACTCTTTTCTATTCTATGGCTTTAGTGCTTTTATGGAATAGAAGTTGGTATATATATATATATATTCAAGCGCCTGCAAAGATGAGTGGTATTTGTGATCATATGCAGTGGGCTGGTCTGGGCCAAAATGCCAGGACCGATTTTTTTGTCCCAGTCCAGCCCTGGCTAGTAATATTTACACCAATAATATTTCAACACACCCACAAGCAGATCATCTGCGTTTGACAAATAGGTTTAAATTCATATACACGGTGCATACATTGTGTTAGCATTTAAAAGTTAACACGTCTGTTTTGCTAATCAATGTTAATCAATAAATAAACGATACATATTGAAGGTTTCTATTCGACTAACTGTCAAATTTCGTCCTCGTAAAGAATGCCTTACATTAACATTCACATGTATTTACTGTTGGACCCATCTGACATAAACATGTGCAGCTTTCAAAGACCAATTGCCGCGTACCTAAAAAAATAAACCTTTATCGAAAAAAAACTACATTTTTCTTCCACTCGGACATTAAATACAACTATTAACAATAAGCCATTTGTTGATTTAACTTTAGTATATGAAGATGAGAAATGACAACAGTAACTCACACGTTTCCTCCACTCCAGGAAGCGCACGTGTATGTACGTCATGACCTCGACGTCCTCATACGTCATTCGTAACGCATGCGTCGTAGCTTTGGCGCTTCGGTCGTTGCTTTGGAAACGGAACACGCACACAGACTGAGAAAAGTTTTGCGAGTCTGTATGTGAGAAATATCGCTTTTCTCCAGCAGATCGAGAACAATGACGCGTCTCTGTATCTGTGAGATGTGCAGCTGTGGGTAAGATGATGTGCTTGTGTTTTACTGTAGCGTTTTCAGCAGGATAAAGTGTGTTGAATCATTTATAGAGACATGATTGAGTTTCAGCTACAGTAATGAAACACATTCTGACAGCTCATCTAAAGGAACAGTGTCCTTTGATTCAATAATTAAACACTTAAAATGCTTTCAATTTAAAGCTGTTTTTTATTTTGATACATTTAATCTTTATGGAGACACGGAGAATTAAAAAACATTAATTTATTAGATTAAAAATACCAATCAAAAATGAACTTAAAATACTAGATAAAATACATTTTTAAAATGTTTTCATTTTATTCACATCATTATACACATCTTGAGGAGTTGGCAAGTTCACTTTCAACTGTGACATTTAATTTTATTTGTAATTATTTTTAAATGTAAATTTAAATACTTGCAAAGTAGAGTGTGCATCTACAGGTTTGACAATACTTGTGGGGGGCTTTTGTTTTTTTATGTAAATACCTGTGTTTTTTTTTAATAAAAAATATTTTTTATTTTGGACAATATCATGTATGTATGTGTGTGTGTGTGTGGTTGTGTGGGTGTGTCTGTGCATTGAATAGAGGCTTTAGTTTGTTAAGTAGTGGTTGCCCTGAACAACATAAACATGTAAAGGTTTC
Source organism: Botia kubotai (assembly GCA_036877585.1). Taxonomy (NCBI): domain Eukaryota; kingdom Metazoa; phylum Chordata; class Actinopteri; order Cypriniformes; family Botiidae; genus Botia; species Botia kubotai. The sequence continues at coordinate 2,882 of JAZGTI010004517.1, read as the reverse complement.
AGGTGCTGATAAGAATAAGAATCTATTTGTTGAAGGACCTTTAAATGAGTATAAACATTGTAGTTTTTTTGCAGTCTCAAACACAGCCATTGTTTCCAAATAAATGGCTCCTTAGCCTAAACTCTACTTCATTTGTTTCAGACGTCATCGTTGCCCGCACCAGTCTACTGCACTGTACAGTAAAGGGAATGGGGGTAATGTGTTGACGGAGTACTCTGAGAAATATCCTGCCTATAAAGGTCACACCCGTCCCATAAGCCTTAAGCCCCAACAGGAGTACAAAGCTCAGCAGAGCACAATGGATGGAACAACCACCTTCAGGTACATTCATTAAGATACAGTCATTAAAAGTCATCTGTATAAGTCAAGCTGGCTGTTGTTCAGCTAATTAGTTCCACATCAGAACATTATGTGTCTGTGTAATAAGCTCAAAAGGTTCTAAACTGGCAGCTTCAATGAACACAATCTGAATCTGGAATGAACCAAATCTGAACCTGGAATACAGCTAGAACAGGGGCTTTTGAACTTTATGATGCCAGGAACCCCCAAATATGGTGAAACTGGATTCAAACTGTATAAAAGGGTAATATAGTGTAATATAAATAGTAAACGTGACGTTATAAAGTAGCGTTTCTCAACCAGGGGGACAGGACCAACTAGGGGGTCTTAACAAGCGTCCAAGGGAGCCTCAAGATGACTTAAGATGAAAAATAAATGAAAATAATTTAATTAAAAATAAAACAAAACATGCATTAACATAAGCTAAAGCAACCAAAAATCAAGATGTTTCTTAGTGTTTGGTTATTTTTATAACGAATATACATATTACTAGTTATGCCAAGCTCTAAAGCATTTAATTGGGTAGAAACTGTGAGTGAGGGTGGGGCTTCAAATATTATTGTTGACAAAGTGGGGGCTTGATGTCAAAAAGGTTGTGAACCACTGTTATAAAGATAAAAATATTCATATATAATATTGATTTCAAATTTAAATAATTGACTACAATAATGTTGGATTATTGGATATTGGAAAACTGAATACATTTTCTTTCAAATTTTTTGGGGAAAACTTTGATGAACTAATATAAATACACTTTTGAAAAAAAAATTAATAAATAGAAATTTTATTCATATCAGGGTCCATGCAGGTTTGTAAAAATGAGGAACAGGCCAGTGATGAGATTTTCTAGCATAATGCTGTAGCTTTATTGTCATTAGAAATTTATCTGACCTAACTTGGTGTAAAACTCAGAAAACATTGTCAGTGTATCATCATTAATCATAAATTAATTTATATAAATTGAAAAACTGATGGCAATGTTGGACTTACAGTGTTTTAAAATTAGTTTTTATCCTGTTACTGTCTAATTGAAAAATTGCTGGTAACCCCAATTTCATCAAAAATGACTGAAACTTAGCCTGTTAGATCAGAATGTTTAATTTCCACAAAGGAAAAGTTTGGTGAACCTGAACTTTTGTGTAAACATGATATAGGCATTTTAGTTATTATGAGCCACACCTAAAAAATATAAAAAAACAACCCATTAACCCATCAACACAATTTTTAATTAAGTAATTTAATTATGTCGATAATTTAATTAAGTTTCCTGGGAATCAGATGAATGGGCTCGGACGAGGTAAAAAAAGTCATTTCTTCAAAAAAGAAAACAATGTGAATTCTAAAAGCTAAAATGAGATATGCACTACAAGCATTCTGAAGAAACAAAAAGTTTGGCTTTATCCCACACAATTGTAGCGTTATTAGCAAAAATGTCTATTAAAGGGGCCATCATGTGGCCAGTTTTCACAAAATTTGGAACACATACTTGGTTTCAGACGGTCTATAAATATGTCTATAAATTTGACATTATTGGTTGCTGAAATTATGAATTAGTGAAATTATGCTGGAACATCCACAATAAAAGATGTATACCAATTTTTAACTTCATAAAGCATGTGGTTATGGCATTATTATAGATTTTCTGTTGCAGCGCCCCCTGCAACAAAGAAGTTGGCTTTGAAAATTTTGTAATCAGAAGATATTGGCCAATTAGTAAAAATATTTAATTGGCTTATATCTGCTAAACAGTTTGACCAATCAAACTTCTTTAGTTAACCTTTTGCCATGAGTCTTTAGATAATGCATGCCAAGTTTTGCGCAAATCAGACAAGTGGCCTAGAAGGACCATATTCTGATGTAACCTGCAAAATTTGGGGCCAGTGCCAATATAATTCAAAATGGCCAACGGGAAGTTGACTATGACAAATGTGGTATCGCAGGACTTGGCTTGAACCATAAAATGTTAAGAATGTAGTCACATGACAGTATGGCATTTCAGTCAAATGTTGTAAGCATTTCATAAATGTTGTTATATCTTTTAATGTCCAGGGTGTGCCATGTGCTCTCCGAACCTGGTCCCGATGAACCATACCAAGTTTTGTAGTAGTTTGTTATTGTGTTCCATGTATACTGCATTTTACAACAAAACTCAAAATGGTCCCCAAAATGGCCAATCATGAAACGTTGGATATCGTTTGACTCTGCATGTCTCAAGAAAACTAAACAGATCACTCATGATTTTAGACCAAAGCTAAAGACCTCAAATGATTTTAAACTTTTAAATAATAGTGTAAGATGAAAAAAACATTTCTTTTATGATTTCTCAGGTCGGACTATATCCCATATAAGGTCACACGTTGCCCCGAGAAACCACAGGCTGAGTACAAACCCAAGCCTGGAGAGATAGACTTAGGGACCACCTATAAACAAGACTTCAATCAATACGACGTGCAACCTTTTGTTCCCTCACGCCCTAAAGAAAGACTACATACCATGAACGCAAAACTGGACACCGTGCCCACCTATAAAGGTAATGATACATT
>JAZGTI010004516.1:2119-21393 GCA_036877585.1 Botia kubotai | reverse complement strand
AAGTGAAAACCATTTCAGGTGACTACCTCTTGAAGCTCATCAAGAGAATGCCAAGAGTGTGCAAAGCAGTAATCAAAGCAAAAGGTGGCTACTTGACATATGACATATTTTCAGTTGTTTCAGACTTTTTTGTTATGTATATAATTCCACATGTGTTAATTCATAGTTTTGATGCCTTCAGTGTGAATCTACAATTTTCATAGTCATGAAAATAAAGAAAACTCTTTGAATGAGAAGGTGTGTCCAAACTTTTGGTCTGTACTGTACCTCAATAAGGTTTCGGCATAATGCATATTTATACTTGCAAAATATAGATTATATGGTGTTGTTTTTCACATTTGACTATGCATATCTGTACATAACTCTCCCACTTAAATTATATGTGTTAAGGATATGGGAGGTCAAGGGAGCAGCTGGTAGGATGGTTGAATAGGATCATTTTGGAGACATCTGTCTCAGAGAGAGGAGAGAAAAGGAGAGTGTTGGATGGCATGGAGCGTTAGGGATATGCGGTGCAGAGAATTGGTTGCTGGTGGTAGCCACCTTATCTGTGAAAAAATTGGCAAAGTCATTGGCAGTCAGAGATGTAGTGGGGGTAGGTGGGGGGCGGACTGAGGAGTGATGAGAAAGTTGAGAATAGTTGACGGCTGTTAGAGGTATTGCTGATCTTATTTTGAAAGTAGGTAGCTTTGACAGTAAAGACGCTTTCAGAAAAGGAAGAGACTGCTACTTGGTAAGGTCAGCAGGAACTCTCGACTTTTGCCATTTTCTCTCCATAGGCCCGAGCTTGTTCTGGGGGCTGCGGAGGGTCTCTGAGAGCCAGGGACTGGAGGGTGTTGGCATGTTTGCCTGGGGGTTAGAGGGCAGATATTGTCAAGACAAGATGTTAAAGTTGTACAAAAAATATCAGTTGCCGCCTTAGCACTGAGTGATGATGGGTTATGGGGAGAGAGAAGTGGAAACCATTGATGAAAAGCCAGTGGGTGAGAGTGAGTGGAGGTTACGACGAACAGAAACAGGAGAAGGGGTGGGTGGTGAGCATGAAGGAGGACAACCTCATCTGCTTGTGACAGTGATGCCACTCATCCAGATGCGCTGAATGACTTCTACACTCGGTTTGAGGCACAGAACGATGTGGCTTTGTTGAGGCGCAGAACGAAGTACTTTTTTTACCACAGCTCTCCAGGAAATGTGCAGACCAGCTAGCAAATATCTTCATAGACATCATCAACATTTCCCTTAACACAACTGTTGTTCCAACATGCCTCAAGACCACCACCATTGTCTCTGTGCCAAAGAAGTCTACAGTGTCAGTTGAATTCATTGAGTGTCAGTGTCAGATTTTCACTCACACCCATCGTTATAAAGTGCTTTGAGAGGCTCATCATGAGGCACATCAAAATCCTGCTGCCACCTTCACTAGACCCTATGCAATTTGCATATCATCTGAACCGCTCCACGGACAATGCCATTGCCACAACCCTCCATCTGGCCCTCACACACCTCGACTGTCGACACCTGGACCTTTGCAACTGGTTCCTGCACTTCCTGACTGGGAGACCTCAGTCACTCACACTGAAACCCTATTGTAGTTGTTTGGATTTTTATTAGGGGTTTAAGCACAAAGCTTGGATTGTCTGTAGGCTTTAGGTATTGCCCTGGTAACTACCTAGGCACACCTTAGCAATCATTAGGTGTACCTAGGCACACCTTAGCAATCATTTAGATATACACCCTAACAATTGTATATCATATATAAGCTATATTTTCAGTATATCTAGCTTGCTAAATCATTAGTATAATGCTAACACATGTTAACATCATGCTAATCATACTAGCATCATGCTAATCATACTAGCATAATGCTAAAACATGTAAACATCATGTTAAAACATGTTAACAAGGTAAGCCCTACTAAACCTTTTCTTCTAATTAGTGGTGCTTGTGAAGCAAAGCATCACAATTACTGTCTTGCATACTTTTTTCTGGACAAAATGTCGGTACATAACACACTGTTGTAAACCCGTGAATGAGGGGTCAAATCAATGGGCTTATTGAGGAGAGGTGTGCTATGACTTTAATAAGCCATAGGGTGTAAAAAGTGCACGAAAGATTTTAGACTTAGGCTAAATCTATTCACATTAGGCTGAATCAATCCTTAAACTTTTAAGCTTTAAAAACTACTATTGTCTTAATTTCTTGAATGTTTTAAGAGCTGCTCTATAACAGAGGCTTTGAGGTCATCATGGGGCAGCGCTGCTATTTTAGGAAGATCGCTCTCTGCTGTTGATACTAAAATTATCAATACCTGCTTATAAATACCTGCTTACCATTTGATTTATTTTTTTCTTTAAATCTATACATTTCTCATGGTATTCGCAGGTCATTTGCAGGAAACAGAGGCTATATTATTGCATTGCATGACAATTTGATGTTTTCATTACAGTTTTATAGAATCCCCATTACAATGTATCTGGTTAGAATGAAAACACTATCATGTTGGCACTCACTGCTACTGGAGCCATCATATGGTTGAAATAAGAAAAATGTTGATCTTTTTTTTTGTCTGAAACATTTAAATGTAACTTGCTTTGTTGTTGCCATTGTGAATATTCATAAGAGGTTTTGGAGAAATCAGATAGATTGTAGGTCACATTAAGCGGACAGGCATCAACGCTGTATTATGTTTTATAACAAATTACAACCAAAATCAAATCTCTAGAACCTTGTGAACTGTTTTGTTGTGACTACATGCATTGCACACGTGAGTACCCAGCAAACATGCCCCTTTGAGCCCTGTGTGGGTAACAGTCATACATAATAAAGATAATGGTAATTATCAAGACAAACAAAATACAAAACTTTTAAAAACAAATGTGATTGTTTTAGCAGTGTATTTTAATAAGCCATTTAATAAGATAAGCAAAGGGTTAATCAGTGATGATTTGCTATCCGGTGTCTTGTTGTCACCTCACCTGCTATCCTGGGTGTTTTTACATGTAGAAAAGGCAACAATAAAATATTAACACTGGAGACAACTGCAGTACATAAATTTGTCATGAGTTCCTCGCCATTGGAAAATAATACTGATGTAATATCAGGACAGCGATAACAGGTGACCAGTCCTCTAAGCGGCGCTCTACGTACAGACGTAAACACGTGCTGCTACTGGTCAGAGGTTCTGTTCATTTCTCCATCTCTCTTCCTGCATCATTTAGCAGCAGATATGGCGGAACCCGCCACAGCAGTGCTATCTCCGGCCTTGAGCCCGAGCTCAGAGCCGCCGTCCCGTGCGCCTTCTCCAACGGCAGAGGGAACACAGCGACTCTTGTTTACGCATGACCTGGTGTCTGGAAAACACCGCGGAGCAATGCGATTCGGGCTCGTACGGATGATTCACGGTGAGGAAGATTTTGAGGATTCTGACTCGGAGATTGGCGGTGATGGCGGAGGGAGAGGAGGAGGCGGCGGCGGCAGTGGTGTAGGCGCTACCGGTAACTCAGACAACGAAAGCGGGGCGGCGAACACACGGTCATGGCCTCTCGGTAGAGGATTCGTTCGGATTCAATGGTATCCCGAAGGGACGAAGCAAGATGTTCGGGAAACGAAGGTAACGTAAGGCAGACAATCGTGCTTAAAGATTGGTGGTTTTGTTCTAAGATCAAAACAATAAATGATCAGACAGTCACTTTTTAATGTCTATTGTCTCTATAAACAAATGTAATTATTTCAATAATTCCAAATTATTAGTTTAGTTTATCTTATTAATTTTTATATTAACCAGAAAAAATGCTGTCTATGGAGGCAGTTTACTAGGCTTTGAAACAGCTTTTGAAACGTACGATTTGTCGTATTTTGTACAGTTTTAAAACATAGGATTTGTCGACAGGGTGCAGTCACATAATTACGTCACGTATAAACAAGTAAATTTGTTAGATAAGCGGTCAATAGGTACAAGGAGGAGGCTGTGAGAGCTCTGTAATGTAACATGATTTGATCATATATTTAACCGTGAACAGCCCTTTACTCGTCGATAAAAATTGTTTGTACCTCAGACTCGGAAATTGTAAACTGTGTCTGTACACAATAACCCTGAATAGAGAGGCCTTGCTGTGATGCGTCAGTACTAGTATTTTATTTTGTAGGTTTGCAGATGTGCTCGTTTGTTTCTAAACATAATGGACCAGCCCTGACTAGAAATTACCATTTTATTTTTAAAGTTTACAGCTGTATTTTTAAAAAGCATAAAATGTGACACGGAACACGGGGCAGTGTTGTTCTTAACAAAGACATGTTATCAGACAGATAACCACTCCACCCTCCAGTGGGGCCCCCCATGAGCATAGAAGACAAATATGATTTAGAAAAAAAAAATCAATATCTCATGGTATTATTATAGATTATAGATGGATGATTACTAGATATCAGAATGTTTCCAGTACAACTGCAGAATTTACATTTATCCAAAGCGACTTACAATGCGTAAAAGTTTTATTTTATTAGTATGTGTTCCCAGGGAATCGAACCCATGATCTTTGCACTGCTAAGTGCTCTACTAGTTGAGCTACAGGAACAAATATTTTTAAACAGAACAATTATTTCTTGCTTAATATCAACTAAACAAATCATCCACACCATTAATAGAATCGAAACACAGTAATAGAAAAGAGTGTAGACTAATAGGCCTCAGACATATTATTAGTGGTGCTATTAGTGAAGCAGTTTTATTATTACTCTCTTGCATACTACTAATTTTTCTGGACAAAACTTCAGTATGTAGCTCATCCCGTATCATTTGTCGTAGACCCATGAATGCGGGGTGAAATCGGCGGGCTTATTGAGAAAAGGTGTGCTATGACTTTTATAAGCGATCAGTGTACGTTGCTTTTTGGGAAAGTGAAAATTCCAATAAGCCAAATCTTAGCATTAGAACATTGTAGAGAGATGTGGGTGGGTTTATTTGACTCAGTGGGCTTTAGGTATTGCCCTGGCAACTTCCTACATCCAACTTTTGCACCATGCGAGCGCCATGCTCAGTTATGCTAGTGCCATGCTCAGTTATGCTAGTGCCATGCTCAGTTATGCTAGTGCCATGCTCAGTTATGCTAGTGCCATGCTCAGTTATGCTAGTGCCATGCTAGTCTCAGGCTAGCGCCATGAGTAATCATGTTAACATCATGTTAAAACATAATAACATTGTTGGAATATGTTAACATTGTTGGAACCTAACTCGTCCTACATCGATTGTCGTACACACGTGAACAAGGGGTCAAGTGATTGGCTTATTAAAGAAAGGTGTGCTTTGACTTTTATAAGCAAAAAGTAGGTGAAAGTTCCATAGACGTAACATTAACGTTTTGTCATAGCTCGGCATAAGAATATTGTACAGACTTACAGGTAGGCTCATATTGCTCAGCTTAGCAAACAGAAAAATATGGTGACATTACAACTTAATAGCCATGCCCTAGCAACCAGTTACAGTACCCTAGCAACCACCTCATAGACTTCCATTAAAAAGAATAAACTTAACATTGGGGAGATCTTTGTGATATCATAGCTCTGCATCAGAATTTTATGGAGACTTGGGGTGGGCTTACATCGTTTGGCTTAAGCAGCAACAAATGGTGATATTTCAACTTCCTATCCACACCCTAGCAACCATTTAGAGCACCCAAGCAACTGCATAACAATGAGTAAGCAATATTACAATATCTCTATCATGGTAAAACATGTTAGATTCATATTTAATAATGTTAGCATCACGTTAAAGCATGTTAACATCATTTAAATATTCTGGCCCAAGTTTTGTCACAAGAAGCAGCACTCACATTTTCTTTAGAAAATGTACATGTCTAGTCGTTGTCTTCCACTCTTGAAGTCAATGCCAGCCCATAGAATGGTATGTAGGAAAGTTATGAATTTGGCACACAGATAAAGGACAGTCTGAAAAGTTACCATAGCTAATTTGGAGTGTCTACCTCAAGCCCTGTAGTGCCACCAACAGTTCAAAATTTTAGTTAAAAACTTTTGACTCATAAGTCTTAGAAACTAAATTCGCCAAATTTTGTTCTGTTTTCTTGGCTCATGCTGATTCCAAATTTCCAGTCATGAAAATTTTTCCACCATTTAGAATTTTGTGAAAAACAAAATTCTCCTAACCTCTAGGTCATATGTGTGCTTTGCACACAATTTTACATCTATCATCTAGGGACACTTTCAGACAAAAAGTTATTAAATCTGTTTGATAGATAAAATGGTTCTTGAGCATCAAGATATTAGATGGCAAGATGCCTTAAAGGATCCCAGGCTGTGTCTCAAAGTGATTTGCCGTATTGACATGAAACTTTGCATGTATCATTGTGACCACATACTGACTTGTCTTATAACAATTGGTCAAATTGGTCAAAAAAAATCTTTTTACAAATATTTCATTTTGTGCTGTTGGTGAGCTTGACCCTGTAATTGCTTCTTGTAGCTATGTTTCTTCTTTTTCGCTATTGAAGTCTGTGGCAGCCCATAGAACCTTATGATAAAGGACAGTCTGAAATGTAAAAACTAGGGCTGCCCCTGGCTAAGAATTCTCCTAGTCGACTGGTTTATTTAGGCCATTAGTCGAATAGTTACCTGTAGCCTATACATTCTATAAAAACAAATAAAAAACTAAAAAAAGCAAACACTACATCAATAGACAAATATCTAATTCGCATCACTATTTTTTTCTTCTGTTCTTAGTCTTGTATGAAAAGGAACCTAGCGCTTTGTGTTCATATTTTGTCTTTTTTTGGCTTATTTAGGCTTTTCTGCTAGTATGTTTTATTAAAAAGATGTATAATAAAGCTTGTCATTTGGTTTTAATAGATTGAACCACATTAAGCATGTTAGGACATATGTTTGACAGCAGAGTTAGTGAAATATGAGCTCCGTTTCCTGCTCACAATGAAGCTGCCACACAGGCCTTTGAGAAGATGCGCACTGATGCCGTGAATATGAAAGGAATGCAGTGCAAGTGCTTAGCTGATCTGGCAACCATGTCCATATTTCCACACTTTGACAAACTTGGAAATGCTTCTAATAATGGCACACATTTATTTACCCCAAGCAGCCATGTAAAGCAGCTAACGCTAAGCTACTATTCATGTCTTAAATAAGAAGTAATGGTTCTTATTTAAATAAGAAGTAATGGTAATAAGAAGTAATGGTTTGATGAATTTTAAGAGAACATTTGCCTGCAGAATTTGCATGTGATCTTTTTGAGTCATCTATTACCTTTTCGAAATGAACACTTATAATGTCCTTTGATTTCATAAATACCTTGGTTGGCTTAGTTGCAATATTTTACGAACACAATTGTTACAAACTTACAAAACAACTTACAAAAGTTGGTATAGTTGATCATCCTCATTGTCTGAGGGTACATTGTCTGAGCCCGCGCCCACTAGTGGTCAAAAGTTATAATAAAACCTTTGATTCATTTTCTTTAATGTCATGTCATGTGTCTTTTTGGATTTGCTAGCTTATGTTAAGTGTTACAATAACAAATTTGTCATAGGCTACTGTATATTCCTGTTCACCTTTTTGAGTTCTTTTAAAAATCTGCTAGGTTGTATGACTGTTTTGCACCATCATCTAGGGACACTCCTGACAATAAGTCTTGACAGTTTGTAACTCGTTAGACAAATGAAAGTGGACTTCGCATTTGAAATTTGGCAGACATTGTACGTTAATGTAACCAAAAATGCAAACAATCTGCATTTGAATTGTCACAACTTTTACACCTACAAATAGAGGACACAATCACCAAAAAGTTTTTTTGTGCACCTTACAGCAATAGTAAGCGTACATAGACACACTGTTGCCTTATAAAGAGCAACTCTTTCCATAAGTAGTGCACATAAAACATCTCTGTTTTGACAGGATTGAAAATGCATAAAGCTGTACGATATATGTCTAGATGTCCATTATGCTAATGATGATTTCCTTGATAAATTATTAGCATGTCCTTCCTTTCTAAAAAGCTTTGCACCCATTGCACCCATTTTACAAATTCCTGCCGAATTGTCGTAGGTACAGAATGTGTGTGCTCTGTGGACAAAAGGAATGATAGGCAGACCAGTCTGTTTCTTTTGTGGATGAGTCCTGTTCGACATCTCATTTGTTTAACATAGGGCTGGGCGATTAATCGAAATCGACATTCAAAACCTATAATCGATCAAATTTTTCCAGGTCGATTATTTCGATTACTTTCTCTTTAAAAACACTACCGCGTGTGGAGTCACGTGACCCCGCTCCGTTACGTTAAACTCTCGACAGAAGATACACTGTGCCATCGCGATCACATTTTTCTAAAACTGCGCTGCCAGACATGTACAAGAGTTATTTTATTTAGAAGAGATACTGCTTATTTTCTACTTTTAATAAGAAAAACATTGAAAATAATTTATTTTGTTTCCAAAAGTGCAAGTTATTTATTTTTACTTTTTTTATAAGAACAAAGTGACTGTTCATTTTAGGCAGTGTGTGCTTTAGTTGTTCAACAATGTTCAATAAATAATCATAGATAGTGTGTGTTTCCTTCAATTATTTTAAAATCAAGTAATGCACCCTTCATTCAAAAATCTCTCACTTGTAATATGTGAGCATATTTACTGTACAAAACTTGTCAGTGAACTATGAGGGCAAAAAAATAAATAAAATAATCGTTCATTAATCGTAATCGAGTTAAAATGTTCAATTAATCGAGATTTTGGCCAAATCGCCCAGCCCTAGTTTAACACATGTTTCTGTCCAGAGAGACCAAGATCCTTACAATAATGTAGAAATGGAAACGTCATATGTGAACACCCCCTAGGAAGCACTTTGAGATTAAATTAATTTAAAATTATTCTAATTTTACAGGGTTTCCTTAATGTCAATTAGGACAGAAGTCTCTTTCCTGTAGCTCAGGTGGTAGAAAGTTATGCTAGCAACACCAAGGTCATGGATTTGTTTTTCAGGGTTGTGTGTATACTGATAAAATTTATAGCTTGAATACAACCTATGTTGCTTTCCATTAGAAGTTTTTCACATTTCTAGTCTATGTCTAGGCTTCTATTTATGTCATGTTGATAATTATGCCTTTGAGACATAATGCAAACAAGTGTTATCTAAAGAGCATGTTAAAAACCAAATATATTCAAGTGTTAATATCAAATTTTTGCATTGACGTTGATGGTGTAGCAGCAGACAGCTTAAGCTTAGATTTGTTGTCAATGCTTTGTTCTACTGAGTCTTTAAAGGGGTCATATTATGTTATTTTTAAAGATCATTATTTTGTGTATTAGGTTTAATAGAATATGTTAACATGTTTAAGTTTAAAAAACACTTTATCACATACCGTACATTATTGTAGCTCCACTAAGCCTAAATGCGTGGATTTCTGCAAAGTCCATCCTTCTAAAAAGCGCAGCATGCTCTAATTGGCCGGTAGGCACAGTGGGGGGTTGTGGTGGAATTATGTTCTTTACTATAATTGCGAATTTTATCTTCCGAAGTCATTATAAAGACAGTTATGTTTTTATAATGTCGTAGGTTTTACCACATCAGTTTCAGAGTCCGATATAGAGAATTCAGATGACCAACCCGATAGATTGGAACCAACTTTGCAAGCCCAAATAAAACAGAACACGTAGTGCATCTATGTTTGTAGTCTACAAATTCAAAATTTGTAGTTTTTTGTAGTCTACAAACTGATTCAGAAGCGTCAGATTGTCCTAGCAAAATCGCCCCCTGAGGAGAGCAAGTTGTATGTGGAGTAAGTAAAGTCAGCCAACTGCTGAGGAGATCGACTTGTCCACGGAGTTAGGAAAGTCCGTTGTTTGCTCCTTAGTAGGCAGTACTGGCTTATCAGTAGAGAAACTCAGTAGCTTATGGCGATAGTTGAGTGTCCTTCCGCAGCAAGTCTTTAGTCTTATGTTTGGATCTTTGGGCCTGTCATAAGTGGCAACACAACTGTGATAACTGAACCCACTAACCCAGGTCTGAATTACCTCTTATTTAAAATAAATCACTTTGTTGGAGAATTTAAGCATTGCAGATCTTGTATTCAGAAACCAAGACTGTCAACCCTGTTTTTCTTTATTTTGAAAGTGCAGAATTTTCAAATGTTTATGTACATAAATGGTAGGTTTGTTAGTAAGTAAGGTTAGTTAGTTCAAATGGATATGTTTTACAATTAGTGCTACATATGCTGTAAATGGTTAATCTGTGGCAAATTGGAGTGTAGATGGCATCAGACAGGAAGTAACATCCTGCCGAGGGCCCATGTCATTGCTGATGTATTAACAAGGGGATGTTTGTACAAAACTGGTGCAGCACACACAGATAGACAAAGATTATGTAAACTTCTAATGATGTGAAACATAAGTTGCTAAAAAGAATCTATGATTAGAGTGATTAGTTATCAGCATTTCTTTGGTATATGTTCTGTATGATTATTTGATGTTTTCAGGTAAGCTCTATTAGCTGCAGTGCCACTGCATAAAATCATAAGATTAGTTTTCCCTATAATTTACAAGAAAACCACTGTGTTCCCTCGTTTTGAAACATCAGTGAGAATGCACATTTGTAATACGTTAAAACATATGAATTTAAATTCTGCTTGTCTTGTGCACTGAGCTCTCTCTCCTCCCCATCATTAGTAGACACCCCCTATTGGTCTCAAGTCTTTTGGTGCTTGGTTCGATACACTTTTCAAAAACGTTTATAAACAACGTTTCAGAGCTGTTGTTATGGAGGTCAGAACTGTCCACATTTCTGTATAGTGAACCAGTGGCTCAGTATGCAACAGATAATTTAACAGCCCTGCTCAGCATGTGTGCACACTGCTAAGAATATTTTGTTCATAATCAACAAAATAACAGCAAGAAAGATTTCAGTAATGATTAGGTAAAGCACTTTAAAATGAATAGGGAAAAGGGGTGTGTCTGTTTTTAAGGCGTGGCTCCTGTAGTGCTGCAGTGTTCTGCTGCAGTCTCTTCTTTCTTCAGACATACACATACATACACAAGCGTTTTGTTCGTTAGTGTGTGAAGTCAAAACAAATATACAGTGAGCAGGTCCTTATTGATCTGTGTAATCAAGCCATGTTTTGGGCTCAGGCAGTGAAGGTTACTGCCAACAGAACAAGATACGAGGATGTTCTACTCTGACATCGTAATTTTTCCTTTGAAATAATCCTTGTTTTCTTTGTTGTTTTACAGCCATGTATTAGTGTATAAAGAATGAAATGCCACTGGTGGAGGAAAAAATTAAATACATTTTCATATGGAATGACCATAACTATCATCGTCTTTCTCAGGATCCAAATTGGGGCTGCACAATAAGGAAAACAAAAAAAATTAGTTTTTTAATACGGTAATGCTTTAAGTTAATAAAATCAATGTAATTTTATAAAAATGTTTATGAAAATAATACTGAAAATTAACCAAGATGCATGTTTCTTTTTTTATTTTTTGCATGTTTCTTTTTTTCTGGGGGAAGAAACATATTCCAACTAACATCTGCATGCCGCCTCTCTGCTACAACCTCAGATTTTGTCTATACGTGCCTTTTTAAAGTTGTAAAATTTAGTTATTGCAATCCATTGCAATATGAACATTTGAGGTTTTTATATTCAGTTTCAACTCTGTTTAACAACCTTTTCAATTACCCTTTCAGTTTTCATTTGTCATTTGAAATCATCAGATTTTGGTAATCTACATTGCACAAAGTACAGGAGTGTTGTTTCTAGATCAGTCACATGGCTTTTGTGGCAAAAATATGCAGGTTTTAGAAGCAGTCCAAAGAGTCTATTTTTGGATCAGAGCTTGTTTTTCTGCAGAGCTTGGCACAGCACAGTGATTGTTTGGCCTAGCCTTGAGGAAAACATGAAGAATGTAAGCATTATCTTACAAGGTATGGGTTTACCCATACATTTTAAGACCATGCTTTTGTTGTTTTGCCACAATTCCCTCACTTAAAGTAGTATAGGTGAACAGATTCTTTCTGTGTCTTAAAGACATCTGTTGATGTATTTTCTGCTGAAACAGAAAGTTTCGGATATGCTGAAGGGCTCATACTGATTAATTAATAATTATTGCTATTAATTAATTAATTAATAATTACTGAGTAATCCACTAATTTGTAGAGGGGGGTCAAAATGACAATTTTCACCTGAAATTTGGAGCCATATTAGTACAGGTGAAAAATGACTTAAGATTCCAGCATCATAATTTTTTTACACAGAGATTGATAGATCTATTATTAAAATTTGTTACGTTCCAAATGACCTATATTATGTTCCTAAATACAGTGTTTCTAGCCTAATATCCACAGATTTTTTTATATCAACAGAAAAAATTGATGAATAAAAATAACTTTATAAAACAGGTAGTTCTGGTTCTTGATTATGATTGGTTGAGCCACATTCAAAGCCAGTAAATTACTCCTGAAACACAACCTGTGACCTCATTGCATTAGTATTACTGCATCTGTGCATATCTGTGCATATGTTTGCATTTGTTTTTTTTGCCGTTTTCTTCTATTGTGATAGGGCAGTATAGAGATGACACAAAGTAAAGTGAAAATTAGACTGGAAAAGGTCCTCGACTCGAACTTGGGTTTTAAACTAATGATAATAAAATAATGGGTATAATAATGTTGCAGTCACATGGTCAGTTAGTAATTACAAAAATTTTAGTATCTTGCAACGTTTGGAGATCGTAAAGGTGACATTGTGAATTGGTGATTTAAAGGTAATGAAATTATGTGCCTGGGACCTTCTATTTTTACGTTGGTAGTTAATCATGTAATTATAATAAGGCTAATTTATAACCTAACTGGACCGTTTTAGTTATCTTTTAACATTAGGAGATTGTAAAGGCGATGTGAATTGGTGATTTAATTGTATTGAAATTGCGTGTCTCTGTCATTGCAGGTACATTGCTGGTAAACAATGAAATTACCCAAAGTAAAATAAATTGCGTAACTGGTATCTTGTGTGCTAGCTGATGTAGTGCTGAAAGATTATTACCATTAATGCAGGGCTCGCAAAATCGCTAGCCCGACATCCCGGGGCCATTGTGTCATCCAGTCGGGCTACCAAAATGTATTTGCGCCCTGCCCGTCTGGCTATCTTATAAGGAGGAAAATATATTGCAATGCTTTTGCATTCGCTTACAAATTTGGTCGGGTAGTTATGTTGTATGTAATTTTCGGGCATCGGGGAGCCACTATCAATATGTGGGGTATTGAAATCTTGTTTGAATGCGCGCTTGCTTTTATCTTTTGGATTTGCGATCGCGCTGTGAACTGTGTATCAGTGACACTTGTCCTGTCGGTCTTCACAAGTGACAAGTAAAACCTCCCGCAGCAAGCTTAAACTTGATAGAGATTGCATGCGCGAAAATCGCTGATAGTTATGTGTATGGATTTACGCAGGTATTTCAGTTCTGAAGTGGAGACTGATGCACAGATGGAGATAGCTGATGGAGATGCTATGCCCTTAACATTGAGTGTCATTTTCTTATGTGACTTCAGTTGATATTTCAGATTCAGAATCTGACACAGACTGAATTATGTTCTATATTGTATTTACAATATAGAAATTTCACAGCAATTTTAGTTCAGATAAAACCAAATATTTGTATTGATGATTATAATTTGATTATTTTATACGATTGTTGTTACTTGTTTTTGATTGATGTTTTGCTTCCTTCACAATATTCTACATTAAAAATGCCTGTTTTTATTTGAGCTACTTAAATTTATTTTGGGCTATCAAAATCTGAAGAGTGCCTGCCCGAACGGCTACCACGTATTTTTAAATTTTGCAAGCCCTGGAATGTCTCGGTGTATATTGTGTATTTTGTGTTGATGCCCTGCTCATATTAAGCTGTAGAAATGGTTAAATGTTTTTCATTTTTAATATTGTCTCCATTGTTAATATTGTCTCCAGGTCCAGGCCATGGTCCACTAATTGGTGATTCCTGCTATATGTTATGTATTCAGTTACTTAGATAACTGTGTTGTGGTAACAAAATGAATAGAAGTATAAAATGATGGGAAGCTGTAATGCAATTATCACTTGTTTACTTATCTCTTTTTTTTTCCCAACACTCTTTCTATATACTGTCTTGATCTGGTAGCTGAAACTTGAAGATCGTTCTATTGTGCCTAGAGACTTTGTTCGACATATGAATTCAAATGTAAGTTGTATCATCACTCATCACTAGATTAAAATAACTGTATATTTGGGAAAAAATGGTAAGATTGTGCACTAATTAAATTTAGGCAAATTTAATAACAGACCAAATCAAACTGAATTTCTGTGCTGTATATGAATATTCGCATTATAATGACAAGCTGATCAAGTTTTTTTAAAGGCACAGCATGAAGTTAAGCATGTTAAAGCTGTGATCCTCTGTGTGTTCCTCTATTCTTGCAGAATAAACAGTGTGGAATTGTGACCAACATAAACACTGAATGTGCAGTAAAGCTTGTAGGGACCAACTGTGTCCTTTATCCTGTTAATAGCAAAGACCTGCAGCATGTCTGGGTGAGTTTGTCAACCGGTTTAATTTTTACAGGTATGAGTTTTTCAAATAGAAGAATGTTATTGTTTGCCTATAAATTCAAAATTATTTTAGAGGTGTACCTCTCTGAAGAAGAGAGACTTTGTTTCATTACTTTATCACATTTGTTAAATGGCAGTTAATTACTTAAACAGGATGGTAACCTGATGGTTAATGGTTTAAACCAAGTATGTCTAAAGCTATCTGGTAACATTCCCATTTATCTCAGTTGCTGGAATTGCACATTTTGAAAATTATTGTTGCTCATTGGCAATTAGTTCTACAGCAATGTTTTTCTGCACCAGTCACCTAACCTGTAAATAGTGTGACAAATTGTTATGAGGTAATAACAGTGACGGTGCTGATTAGCTGATGACCTTTACTAGCAACTTTCCTAAACTGTGATGTTGAAGGCAGCAAATAAGGATAACCATTTTTTATTTGAGTAATTGTGATTAACATGATTATTTAGTGATCTTATAGTAATTTATTCTATTTAAAATTTTAATAGATTAATAGTCCTAGTCAGATTACAAGGTTACATTTAAATGTCTGTCAAAAGAGCAAGATACTTTTTATAGTAACTTTTTTTGTAGTTTTGACGTCTACCTGCAAGGAATAAGTAGACTATACTAACCAGACAAACCGTGATCCCTATGTAAGGGGCAATAATTGAACTGCAGCATTACTGGGCTGTATTATCGTTTTTAATAATAAATAGGTATCTAACTTTGTATCCATGTTTTGTGCCTGTCTTCAGTCATTTATGTATGGTGACTACATCGTTTATGACTTCTGGCTGGGAAAGGTCTATGATCTCAGCATCCAAATCATTGTGAAGCTTTCCAATGGAGCACGGTAACGATCACTCCACCTCCACTTCATTCCATGTGTGGTTCATACAGTACATTATTGTATAGTGCATGTTATACCTTTAATTTAATCTTTTTTAAAGTAAATTTTTTTTTATTGCCAAATCAAAATTTGACAGTGGGCATGGCAATTAAATAGGGAATAGTAAATTACCTGGGTAGGTCACTCATCTCTTCACAATATTGCCACATCCACATGTTGCTATTATAACATCAATATTATTCTCCAAGTGGCTTATTAATATTGACATTTATTTTGCTTATTTCCAGGTTTGACACATTTAGGCTCGTTAATGCTTGGCCTTCACAGCACAATAAATTAAGCATTTTTCTTAGGGCAAATCATACTTTATGCAAGCATGCGAATGGAGATGTTTACATTTATGCTTTTGGTAGACGCTTTTATCCAAAGCAGCTTTCAGCGCATTCAAAATATTCTTTGACATAAATATACAATTCCAAGTATAAAAATACTGGAAATCCATGAAAATTTTAAAGCTGTAATTTCGACCACTTCTTTTGCCACTTTTATGATAACGTTGCAGGTAACTTCATGAACCGTCCTTCATGCATGTTGAAGTCAAATGATGACAAACTGACATTTTATCAGGAATTAGACCAGACAGCTCAGATTATTATTTTATTAAAAGCTTACAGTTGCAAAGACAAAAGACGTGAAGGATGACCAATAGTGATGATTTATGAAAAAAAATTAAGATGAAATGTGGAAATACAACAGCAATGATATTTGGCTAGTTTGATTCGGTTGCTTCTAACGTTAAGACAGTGAACAATTTAAAAAACCCTGAGGCATACCAGTACCTTCACAGTAATAAAGTCGGTTGTGTGCTATTACTTAAAAGCTGACACAGAGCTAAGCCTGAATGTGTCATAACATAAAGCCTATGAAGCATCAATAGGTGCGTTTACAAGTATTTTAGGCTGCTTTTACAAGTCGTCCATTTTGGATGTTGTGGAATTTGTATCAATTCCAGGCTCTGAATTTAATTCTTGGGATTTATGGTATTGTCACTCCTCTAGGGGATTTATGGTATTGTCACTCCTCTAGGGGATTTATGGGATTTTCACCAAATTGGGCAAATACCATGCCAAGACATTGAAGATGCTAAATTGTGAAGAGATTTTTGATATCTCGAATAATGTTGCCATGGTGACACAATTAATTTATGGCAAAAACCAGAAGTCTCTTATCTTCTGCATGGATTGAGTGATTTTGTTCAAACATGAGCTGTATGTTGGGTTATTTACATTTACATTTAGTCATTTAGCTGACGCTTTTATCCAAAGCGACTTACAAATGAGGACAAGGAAGCAACTTCAAATACAATAAGAGGCAACAGTGAATAAGTGCTATTCAAGTGCTATGGATAAGTGGGTTATAGAGGCCCATGACATGGAGGTGGCTATTGTGAGTCAACTGTCATAGCGCCACCCAAAAATTTTAATTTACCCAAATCGTTTTAAACTCTGCAACTTTGTCAGAAAAAGAGTTATTGAAGATGATAAATTGTGAACGGATTCTTGATATCTACTGATACCTACTATTATTATTGGGTAACAGCAATAACAAAGCAATAGTGAGACAGGCAAAACAAAATTTACTCAGACGCGTTTTGCACTGTTCCTGTTTAATTTAATACATTAGTCACAGCTTTGTTTTTTTTAACTTTTAGTCTCTCAGCAAATCCTGCATTGAACTGTGCCTTGTTTAACATGGAATCTGAATAGTAAAATGTAGTGAACAAATGGACATGGTCTTAATAATGCAAGCTGGAACTGTATTCAGGGCTCGCAAAATCGCTAGCCCGATCAGTGACGCTCGTCCTGTCAGTTATTACTCTCCTCACGTTACAACTGAAAATTTCCCGCAGCAAAATTAAATGTGTGATAGAGAGCGCATGCGCAGTGGAGAGAAAATCGCTGATAGTTATGTGTGTGCGTGTGTGAAAATAAGATCCGCATGGATTTACGCAGGTATTTCAGTTCTGAAGTGGAAACTGATGCACAGATGGAGAAAGCTGATGGAGAAGATGCTATGCCCTCAACATCGAGTGGCATTTTCTTATCTGTGACTTCACTTGATATTTCAGATTTAGAATCTGACACAGACTGCTCATCAACCAAATATTTGTATTATTGATTGTAATTTGATTATTTTATACGATTGTTGTTTGTGTTTTGTAAATGTTTTTGATTGATGTTTTGTCTCCTATACAATATTCTACATTAAAAATAATGTCTTTTTTTATTTGAGCTACTTAAATATCCTTTTCGGGCTACCAAAATCTGAAGAGTGCCTGCCTGAAGGGCTACCACAGATTTTTAAATTTTGCGAGGCCTGATATTAAAAACAACCATGCAGTCCTTATGTTAAAATCTAAAGGAATGCAATGCAGTGACTGAGTTTTGCCACAGCCTGGCACTGCACAACATATTGTCGTCTTTATTACCTGTTATAATATTAAAATATTAATTCTGAGTTCATGACCCATTTAATATTTTGGCTTTCATTAATGTTTATGTTGGTCTTGCTCCTGTAAAAATATTTATAAATCTTAACATTTGAGTTGGGGACTTCTGGTTGAGATGACATGGAATGACCCTTTAAAAAAAAGTTGTAACTAGAGGTTCACGTGCAGATTAAGAAGTATTTATTAGGCTAAAAAATGTAGCATAAAAGTTTGTTAAAATCATTTAAATACTCGAAGTACTGTACAAATTTCTAAAACATTTACTAATAATTGTACTTTTTTACACTGCAAATAATTGTGATTAGACCAAACAATTCTGGGCTTATTGTTATTATTTGTTCTGTACTAAAATATATATAACATTATATGATATATGTGTTTATAATAATAAATGAGTATAATATGTTTTGTACCTTGACTTTAGATGTTCCATGAGTGAGGAAGATGGTGCCAAACTCTATGATATTTACCCTCATGTCAGTGATGTGGTATGTAAAATGGATATTTTATGTTTGCATAATAAGTTGCTTAATATTGTTTGTTTTCAAATTTGTGGATATTTTTAGCCCTGTTGTATAAAAAATAGCAAATGTCTTAAGCACAGTTTGTTTGTTAGCATATTTTGCTCTGCCTTTCATACTAGGGTTTATTCTTCGATGATGCCTACGGGTTCTACCCGGGCCAGGTTTTGATTGGGCCCTCAAAGGTTTTTGCAAATGTCCAGTGGCTGTATGGTGTAAAGCCAGTTCTCAGTAAAAAAAGCAAGTTCCGGGTTGTTGTGGAGGAGGTAAGACAAATTTTTAACTCTTAGTGAAACACTTGCAAATAACCAAGCAAACACAATTTTTGTTCTATGACTTAACCCTCTGGGGTCGACAAACGCGCCGGCGCGTTTTGAGGCATGTTTTCATGATAACGTGGAAAAGAACGTAAATGCTCCATTTTTGATCGTACAGATACAACCAATACATCATTCGAATCTGTAAAGGGTCTATTTTTATTTGTATACACTCATAATAACAATGAAACCCTGTGCTTTTATAAAAAGAAGAAAACAGACAGGGTGCGCATTCTGCCGTCGCTGTCTCTGTCATCTCTTTTCACAGACACATAAATAAAACAACCTAGCTCTCAGTAAATACGTGCCCCACATACATAATGAATATACGTATAGAAAGCTTGAAGTGTGCACTTTTGCATAAACCAATTAAAATCTAAAACAAATACTCTCTTTTTAAGTAATCCGTATGAATGTTAGAGGATGTATCGTTTCTCCTGTATCACCTCATTACCGCTAATGTGATCCCGCCTCGCACTGAGCG
>JAZGTI010004515.1:5565-27887 GCA_036877585.1 Botia kubotai | reverse complement strand
TTTTATATATAAAACTATTAATTAGTGGAACATTTAATGCATCTTTATTTGACCTCAAATCATATCAGCTCCCGCGACCCCCCTGTGAATTCTGGGGGGCGCGGACCCCAGGTTGGGAACCACTGCATTAGGTGATACTGCCTGCACTGTCATATTAGAAGAACAGGTAAACACACAAACCACAACAAACTAAGGGGCCTGTTTGTTGTAAGAGCTCTGTGTTAGATATCATATTTAAATAAAGTCTTGCTTCACCTACAGTCATTTTCCCAGCACTGTTGCAAACCTCAGGCTTAGACTCAAATCTGACATCAAATCATCTAATCATCAAACATGACAAAGACAGAAATAAATTAATTTATATTGTAACTTAACGTTTTAGAATGCATATGTATGCACAAAAAGACATGTAGCAAGCCAAAGCCAAAAGTCATAAATATATATGTCAGACATGTGTTGCACAAGTTATGTGGTTTTGAGCAAATATATATAAAAATATGCTGTTTAGCACAGGATATATGTAGCAAGAAAGACAAAACAAACAGGAAATTTGTGGCATTTTTAGTTTATATAACAAGTCTCTGCTTGAAAGAGAGATTTTCAAAACTTGTTGGGTTTTATTAGTTGCTATAGTAGTTGAGGAGGCAAATATTTATGGGAGTTAAGTCTTAGTACACCCAAATATGCATTGTTTCCAATACAAATGTAATAAGTTAGATTTGTGATGTTATAATCTACATGCACGGTGCATGGTAAGTTTGCCAAGCAAATAAACAATACTTAATAATAGTAATTAAACTAAAGGGGGTTATTAATCAAGTCATGATGCAAGGCTTCAGGTTTATGGTAAATAAAACGTCATTAATTTACCACAGATTTAGCTTTAGACTGATGTGGATAAGTATAGAAAGATTGTCCCTATTACATATGTACATATTTAACATCTTACATTAAAGACTATGTACAATATAGATATAGATATAGTGATGTACATCTATATATGGTATATGCATATGATAAAAGGTTTCACTCTCAACATGCACAAATGCATGTACATAATTACACAACAGTTCACATATTGTCAAGTTGGTATGGCTTTGTGCATGCACCCATCCTAACCCCAAAAACCCCAAATGCCACACACATACACTTCTCCACATCCTTCTGCTAAGAGAAGAACAGAGGAGAGGGGCTGGTTTGGGGGTGTGCTAGAGACAGGAGGCAGAGTAAAAAAAGAGACTCAAAATGAGTCAAGGGAAGGAATAACGTGTCCCGGAAGTCACAGATGTGGAATGATGGATATACTGTACATTCAAAACTGAACAAGAAACTACAACCAAACAAACCACCAGTCCTTAACACATCCGCAGCTGTTTGTCTTGTCTTATGTTGATTTAGCAAGTTGTATTTTTAGGTTGTGTATTTGTATTTTCCTTGCTTGTGAAATGGCCATGGGTGCAGTGTGCTGAAACAGTGATATCAGAGAAGGCTGCAGATAAACAGCATTATAGTGTATGAGTCTTTCTGCTTTCTTGTTGATCCTTTTCACCCTCAAAATGGCCTGTCATTATGTTGCAGTGCAGGAAGAGTGAAAGTCAAGCTGTCTTACCAGGGCAACTGGCACAAGTAAACATGTTATTTTAAAATTATTGTGACAGTCTCCTTTTATAACTCCCAGATGTACAACAATCATTTTTATAGAAATTTTTCTGTGCATGTTTTTTTGAATGGATTTGTAAATGTAGTGTGCATCATGTTTGTGACTGGAAAAACATGTTTTATAGCTCAGGGGACATTCTTGTCCTAAACTAGAAGGCTGTGGTTTATACTCATTTTAATTCACTGTACCATCTCCAAAGCATACACTGTGTTTGTTCAGTCATATATTCACTGTATGTTCTCTTAAATCCTATTTGCTTCATGGAATATATACAGACCACAAGTGTGAACCATAATTTTTTATTCTTTTTTATATATAAAGAAATACACAAAATACTTTGAAACTGTACCAAGATGACTGGAACCCAAACAGCACATGACTGAAGCCAACAGAGAAAAGACCAAACAGAAAAACTGGAAAATGCCCAGCTGATTACAAACAATTACCTGACAAAATTTATTTTTTCTTCATATTTTTTTGACAGACACTCTTTGGGCGTCACCCATCTCTTATTGTGCCCTCTGAAACAGTCTTTCAGTAAGTGCTTCTTTAAAGGCTGCCTTTTGCTACAAATACTCTTTGGAACCTTACTGTTGCCATGGATACTGTAGTGATAGTTACATAAATTGTAAACTGGAACTGGTGGCGAGATGCAATGTTGATTTTACACATTTCATTCGAGCTTTTAACAATTACACAGCACAATTTTCCTTTTGCGCCAATGATGTATAAAAACTACAACTGGAAACTCACTGGAACTGGAAATGAGCAGTAGGAATTGTCAAATCCAGTGTAGTCTAAATCTAAGTACACCCTGTTACCCGCAAAAAAATCACAAAAGCTAACAGATCATAAACGTTCTGCAAACCAAAACATCAGGCTAAGCAACAGAGTTGTCATATCACAGCCTTTCAATAAAGCAGACATTCTGCTTTACATTCATTGTCTAACAGTCTTCTTGGCTCAACATTTATTGTCTAGTATTCATCTATACAAATAAATACATCTGGATAATTTAATGAGTGCACAAATGCTGGCATGAGTTGGGGATCACTAGCGATTCAGGTCTTTAGTGTGTCATTTCTGTAAGAGAGGCACTGATTTCCTCCTCATTCTGTGAGGTCACTTCCTGTTCTTCTATCATCATTTCCTGGTCATTGACCTTTAATGTCAAATTAGTCCCACTCTTCTTAACCTCCTTGTTTTTGCATGATTCTTCTTCTCCCTCAGCCTTACTCTTCTCCATAGCTGCGTCTGCTTGGATTTGTTTCTCGGCAGTGGCGCCCTCTTCTGACACCTCCAAAACACTGCAGAACTCCATCTCATGGATCTCAACATCAAAGGGAGCCATAGACGGAACTGAAGGAGAGGACCTACAGCCCTCACAAGCCTGAGAGAGAGAGAGAGAGAGACATTTAATTAATGTTTAATAAAAACATTAAGAGGACAAACTCATGTATTTCTATTTAACATTATTAAAGTAACAGCACATTGTCGGTCAATATAGCGGAAATCACTCATATCAAACAAGCACAATTATAAGAAGGAGGTTTAGTGGATTGCATTTAAAACATAAACACAAAATAATCTTGTAATAGTTTATTTTAGACTCACAGAAATGTTGATAGCACGAGGTAGGCGTCCGGTGCGAATCCATGGGTGAACCTGACTCAACTCCTTCTTCTGTTCTTCAGTGAAGCGAGGCTGTTGTTTCTGCATCGCTCTTAAGGCAGCACGATCCTCTTTTAACACAGAATCTCTGTCTCTGTTCCACACAAAACACATTTCCTGGGTCAATTTACTGCCAACACTTTAATCAGCCTTTTACAATAGGTCTGTAGTAATGCGTGTTTATGAGTATTATGGGAACAGTTTGCTTAACACGTGTGATTGTGCATCTTGATGGATCAAAGAGTAACCTTGAGGTTATAATCAAATTCATTGTGGGTATGTGCTTCAGTGCATAGATATAGTATATAGTATAACATTATATAGTGTTAACATGCACCTGATAGGCAGCTGGTAGGTCATCATAGTCTTTTCATCTGTGTTGGCCATGAGGAGCCAGATGGGGTCCTGCAGGACACATTTAATAAACTGTGCCTCTCCGTCTCCCCCTGCTGTCTGATTGCGTGAATGGCTGTTCTCTGATGAGTCCACGCTGCCGAAATATTTACTGGTATGACTGCTCTGACTACTTCCTGCGAAATCCCACAAAAATTATATTAATTCATCTTAATAATTAAAAATTCTTAAATATTACATACATTACATATTCTTTTAAAGCATGTTTACAGAAATGTGTCCGTTTTAGGAAGGTCAACCTCATCTGGCAACTAATTAATGACAACAATATATAGTTGCACGGTATAAAAGTCATGTCTTAAGATAGGCTCAGACTACAGGATTCTTGGGCTGATTTTACACGATTTTTAACAAAAAAATCAGGTCCAGGACCTTGACTGGGTCTGATGTTTAGCCCAGATAATCTTTTAATGTAAAGCATTTAAAGATCAAATCTTACACCTCCCAATCTGCTCCCATCACATCCAACATCTTTGATATTAGGAATTTTAAATTGGCATGATTGCATCAATACTTTTATAGCAGTCAATGATAGATGGAGGTAAAGGTGTGAGAGTAGAAAGATACTAGCTAGCAAATGTAATTAATAATAATATTGTCAGAATCTCTATTTTGTTTACAGCTGCTTCCCCACAAGACCAATAATGATAATAAAATCTTGTAGTGTGTGATGCACCACAATTTTAAAATCATATAGTGCAAGCATATTCAGGATTTTAGAGAACAAAATCTGTCAAGATTCCCGTTATGTGTGATTTCATAATCTGGTCAGGATTTTAAAAATCCTGTAGTCTCAGCTCTGTTTCAGACCAACCTTCCAATGCACTTAGGCAATTCCTATAACTAGATGATTAATTAAATTAATGATTAATCTGTAATAAATCGGTCAAGTGTTGAATAACAAGGTAATCCAACACTATCTATAAACCACAAACCATTGTTCATATTGACACTTATTAACAACAACTGAAGCACTAAAGGTCACTCACTAGTTCCACTTCCTGAGGAGCTGCAGCCATTAGATCCTGACCCAGAGGACCCAGAGCCTGACCCAGAGGAGCCAGTGCCTGATGACCCAGAGCAGCCA
Organism: Botia kubotai; assembly: GCA_036877585.1. Classification (NCBI taxonomy): domain Eukaryota; kingdom Metazoa; phylum Chordata; class Actinopteri; order Cypriniformes; family Botiidae; genus Botia; species Botia kubotai. The sequence continues at coordinate 23,055 of JAZGTI010004515.1, read as the reverse complement.
GTGCCTGATGACCCAGAGCCTGAAGCAGCTGAACCTGTGCCTGAGCGCGAGTCCTCCTGCAGCAGCAGATCTATCAGATCACTGGAGGTGGACATGGCATCCTGATTGGACTCATTTGCTTCACTCTGAAAAAGCACAAAACAACCATTACTGGCTGATTTGATGATATTATAGTAAGAAGGCTGATTGCAGTAACTGTACGATCACAAGGCACTTTAAAGGTCCATTTGTCTTACATTCTCATTTTCTTTTGAGTCCACAGCTGATCCTCTCTGATTGGAGGAGGCCTGTCCTCCTGCTCCACCTCCTTGTCCCACCATGGGAGATGTGGATTGCTGGCCTGAAGCCAATGCTGATGCCACCTCGAGCCGGTTGCTTGGTGACTCCTCCAGCTGAAGCAGATTTAAGGGTGAGGAACATCTGGACTGAAAGAGGGGTGACTCCGCCCCTTCTCTATCAGGCCCCGCCTCTCTTTGGCTGTAAGACTGTGGGGTGCTGGAGCGAGAATTAGCACGTGGGGCTGGGGTTGGTATCTGACAGGGAACAGGGGTGGCCACATTAGCAGTTGGAAAAGGGAATACTGAGTTTGTGCTGTAGAAGGGTTGAGGCATTCCCACATTGGGCTGTGGGAACATATAGTTGGGCAGTACCAATGCCATCATAGGGTGGACCATGGGAGGTGCCATTTGCGAGTTCTGAAGGGGAAAACGCAGGCCTGTCTGCATGTTGGGATCTGAGACAGGATGGGAGAGTGGAGGATAGACAGGATATAGAGGAAGGACGCCAGGTGGGTAAGGGACTGAAGGAATGCTAGTTTGTGACCCTGAAGTAGGCCAGGAGGAGGAGCTGGCTGCAGGACCCATGGGTATGGAGGAATTAGAGGGCCTATCCAGAGTGGGAACTTCAGGAAGGAGGCCTCTAAGTGGGCCTGCTGGGCTGCGAGACCCTGCTTGTTCTGAAGATTCCTGATGCTTCAGTCTTTTGCCCCCTCGACCACGCCTACGCCCACTACTACCACCGGCTGCTGGGTAGTCACGTGAACAACGTACACCTGAAACCAAGAGAGATACATTGAGAAACTGACAATGATTCTGTTTTGTGTAACACTGTGTGTGCTTTGAATTATATACAGATGTTCACATGCATGTCCTCACCTTTTGCCAAAGTTACCGGTGTCTGTCGGACGGCAGAGGTTGGGTCAAACACTCTGAGTTTACTTAGATCTCTGAAGCGGCACATGAAGTTCTGCTCCTCTTGCTGCGTGTGAGCGGACAACACCTCTTTCGTGAGTCCCAGCCTTTCTCCTCCACCGCCACCTCCTCCTGGACCGCCTCTTCTCACTCCATCCCTGTCAGGCTGAGGTGCAGGGCTGGGGGGCAAAAAGGGTGTAGCGGTGGGAGGAGCTTGGGGTTGAGTGGCAAGAGGAGCAGCGTTTGGTGTTGAAGGGGCTTCCTCCATTACAATATCTGTAACAAAAAAAATCAGCGGGCAATGAGATAAACAGGAGAATCCCACAATTCTTTGCAAAGGACTGGCATGGGAAGATAATACCTCTGTCCCTGTCTTACTTTGATATTATCTGTCCCTGTGGTATTGTAATATTATCTTATTTCACACACAAATATAAATAATTTTCCACCTGACTCAGGAGGTTTCTTATCTCCCACGTGGACTATAGTGCTGCTGAAGCTACACTGGGAGGTGACAGAGGCAACACTCTCTGCTTTACTGTGAAGGGCCAGTGGAGGCAACAGAGCACTCTCCTTTACCAGAGACACAGAGGGACCTGCAAGTTAGGGCATCTGTCAATGCATATCTCCAATGCTCATGTTCATGCCTGCCATAAAGTTTACACATTCAGAACATACTACAGTGAAACATTAACTTTCATGCACATCACCATACCTGTCATACACTCCATGCCATTTCACTAATAAGTTCTTATGAGAGCCTGTGTCATCAAAGTCACAAAATTTACTTTTTTTAATCTACTTTTTGAATAAGCAATCCTGGTCTTATTGTGCCCGATTCGTGGATGCATGTTATTCCAATACATAAAATAATAACTTCACAATCTTGTATCCAGAAACTGTTACTTTTACTTTAAAACCATAACATTTACTTATGAATTTAAAACCGCATTCTTTTATGTCTTGAATGCCTCTTGCTTTTTAATCATTATGTTACAACTATGCGGCTCCATACTGGTATGTGAAATAAAATCCTGTCACAGCTTATATTTGATCTTATTAAATATCTTTTAGAAATTAAAACTGATTGCAAGTAGCATTTGACCTGAGCTAGAAAATTGTACATTTTTGTTCATGTTGTCAGTATTGTAATATTCCTGTGGCACTGTATGCTGTATGTTATGTATCAGTTGATCATAGCACTTGTATGCATCTACCTTTAGCATTGACTGCAGTGTCCTGCTGTTTGTCATCGTCAGACGTGGAGGAGGCGGTGCAGGAGGAGGAGCCACACTTCCTCTTCACTGTATTAGGGATGTTACAGCTCTCCAGATACCTGTGAAACCAATCAATAGCGTATGTTAACATACGTTAATTTGAGGCCTGCCACAGGGTCACCTAAAACAACTCTTACATATAGGCTTTCTTCTTCATGCTGGTTATCAAATCAGGAACTGTTAAACTTCATTACATACCTAATTTCCAAAGATCCCTCGTTGTGATGGAAATATATAGTGCTTTACTGAAATGTGTGTACAAACTGGGGTTCAACTAAACCTGGAAAGCTCATATCATTAGAAGGTTTGTGTCCAAGATTCGATACAGCACCATCCAAGTGACTTTTATTTACCATCAAAACTCACATTATAATAATCTGCATTAACAGTTGCCAGCACTAAGACATGTTGTGTAAATCTTACATATCAGAATGTAAATCGTGGGAATGAGTGAACTGAATCTATCAATCCATTCATTATGGGAATCATTCACCTTACGATGCTGTCTAAGCAGTTGATTTGCTGGTAAGAATAAGTGGTGGGTGGTTCTTTCCGCACGAGGAGGGAAGGGATGGAGCTCTTTGAGGGCAAAGCAGCACCAGGACTGAGACTGCTGCCTGGGTGTGCTGCTTTACTGGCTTGCAAAGCACCTGTTTATTATGCAAAGAGAAATATAGTTAACAAAATAAATACTGCTCTAAAACCTTCAGATTAAAACGCATGGTTGTTCTTTCAATGTTTTGTGTCAGTTTATGGAGTGCTCACCTGTGGCGGAATGTTTTTTAGGAGGAGGTCGACTGCGAGACTCAATAAACACTTGTTGTCCGCTCGTCTTTACCATGTGAACATCTTTGCAGATTTGCTGGAAGGTCATCTGTTTGAAATACAGTAAGACAAGTATTTGTATACACATTTTACTTAAACGTCAGTTCTCAAACATCTAACCATCTAACTCAGACCGGCTTTTTATTTAAATAAAAATACTTAATATTTTACAATATGAGGGTGAGAAAAAGTCAAGGCCTGATCCTGAAGCTGTGCTTTCACCGGATGTTTCACTTAAAGCTAAATTATACCTATTATACCTAAAGCTATATGACTGTCTGAGCAAATATCAGCCACTTTCATGGCTACTGTAGCTTAAACCTCTATCCAATACTGAATATTGTAGACACACAAAATACACATGCATACATACTTTTGAAATGTTTCTTGAATTAAAAAAGAAATATTATAAAAAATAGAAATATTTTTGAGTAGCTATACTTAATAAAGTGACTCTGAAATATGCTTCTTTTTTTGAAGGCATGTCTGTGCGTCTCTCAACACTCACAGGTTTGTGTGGCTGTGACGGGCCCTCCACACCCGGTCCGCTGCTGTCTGAAGACGAGGCTGCACTGGGCTGGAGCTCATGGGATCCGTTGCTGGCCAGGCTGCCGTAACCCTGAGAGCTGCCGCTGTGGACGGGCTGCACCAGGAGCCTGTGGATCTGCTCACTGAGCTGAGGGATGTCCGGGGACATAGCCCGCTCCTCCAGATCCCTCGGCTGGGTGAAAACGTCCTCGTTTAGTGGTGACCTAGCGAGGAAGAGTGAGGACATGTTTGAGAAACAGATTTGTTTGATATGTTACTGTACGTGTGCATCTGTTTGGTTGTTTATTTGGACTGTGTAACTAAATAAATGCTGCTTGAAGATAACTGAAATCAATAGAAAAAAATAATAACAGATATTATTGTTAAGAGTCTGTCACAGAGTCATATGCGTTTATGTGTTTGTTAAGTGACGATGAAGGGGGGCAGTGGTGATGTACTGTATGTGTAGCAGCAAAAAATGGCCAGTTATGAGTCATCAAAAATCTGTGCATGTCTGTGTCCACATGACAGAGCATGTGCGTGTGAGTGTGGAGCTACATGTGTATATGCCTGTGTGCTGTGTTCTGTTTAGAGGTGAGCAGAGAGTCAGTCAGGGTGTTTTAACATTAAAGAAATGCCACTTTTTCACTTGCTAATTGCAAGAAAATTAAAAAAATTAAAATCTTTTCAAAACTCTTTTACCGTCACCAGTGGAAAATTTACCACCATAATCTAGTTTTTTTGTTTTTAATGTATTGTTCTGTGTGTGTCATGTAGTAAGTGACACAAACCATATGGATTTTAATTAATATGTAAGGACTGTTAAATTGTCCTTTTGCCACAGGAGAAAACTGCAAAACACAGTTTCAAGGCTGATAAGAAATATTAATTCAACATTAGCAAAAACCCATTTAGGTTCTGTTCTTACGTTCTGACTTTGTGGCGGCCAACTATGAAGGCCACTTTCCTGCTCCAGGGATTAATGAAGGAGGACCAGGAGGTGTCTATGGTCAGATACTCTCCGTTACGTGCGCACATCCTCAAAGGAGAGTGTTCAAATGGTTGCCCTGCGAACTGAAGAACTGAGGAAAGAGAATGAAAAAGGATTGTATAAATATTTTGCCACACCATTGTCATTAAATAAGGACACTGGACAGAAGTTATGGTGTCAGATAGTAGGACAGAATTGACTCACTCTTTTTATGGATGGCTACCATAATAGGTCTGTCGTCTGGATGGATGCAAAGCAGGACAGGTGTTCCAACCAGGTCCTGGGGCAGGTACCCTAACAGAGGAACCGCCCGCTCATCCACCTCCTGGAACAGACAGCTTGGAGTGTGACTGGTAGTGAATATCCTCTTATCCGGAGGAATGCGAGGGGCTGAGGGATGGACATCATGTTAAAAAAGAGATACAAAGAAGAAAAGCACCCACAGCATTAATTTTATTCAGTCAAATCATAAAGAAAAACAGAACATGTTTAATGAACAAACAAACGCAACATGTACCCTCATATCCAGAATGCACTCTCTCTGCGATGAGCAGACAGCAGGGTTGGGGGTAAGCTGTGTCGGAGTCTCGCAGCGTTAGCAGGTAGGGGGTCAATCTGAAAGGGTAGTACCTCATATCGCCACTGGAAGAGATATCTCCACTGATGCGACAAAACATGGACTTTTCTTGGGTACAGTCCACAGGTGGAGAGACTGTTGTCCAACAAAGAGAGAGAAATAATGTAGTTTAATTGCCTGAGCTTTAGTTTGTACTGTGTGGCTGGTTTAAGAGTTAAGACAGAACAATCAGTTTGGTCAGAATGAATCAACACATTCCACGAACACAAATACACCACACACAGACATACCAGAACCAATGCAGGAGGCCCATGGAGGTAATCTGCAGGGCGCAGTGCTGCTGTAGAAGGTGCTCACATCCTGAGGGGCCAGAAGCTCAGAAAACAGCACCCCATGTAGCTTTTCTGGCTTACTGCGCAGAAGAGATGAACCCTGTGGTGAGATGTAGACCACCTTCCCTGACAGGAACGATACTGCCATGGAGAACGTGTCCTGCACAGGCGAGAGAAAGATAGAGAGTAATGACATGTGACATACAGGATTATATCTTCTGCTTTAATAAACCAAATGAAGCTGAGGTGGAGTTTTATATAGAGGGAGAGAAAATGGATGAAAATATGTCTGCTAAACAAGTAATTCAGTTTGGCATCTAAAAATGCAACAACAGCTCTGCACACAAACAAAACTGAATCCACTGCATAAATGCAAAAATCGTGCATCTTTCACATGTCATATCTGGATGAGTTTGTGCCTTACTTTGGAAAAGAATACATCATGATAATTACAACATTTTTTACAACACAATTTTACAACATTTTCCACCATTTGGTCCATTAAGGAGGACAAAAGAGAGTTGCATCTAGAGTTGCAACTGTTGCAAATGTCTAGATACATAGAATTACCATCCATCTGGAGTGATCCAAAGTGGTCAGTCTTGACACTGTGGTTTATACCTAATTATTAAAACCACCCATTAATTGACCTAAAGAATATAATTATTTGTACTGACCTATTTCCCAAAGAAAAGAAGTTTAGGCGAATGTTCCTTTTTAATTTAATAGCTAACAGCTCTTAGTTGAATACCTAGCCATTTAAATCTAGGGAAATCCAATCAGAAGGTGGTAAGAGAAGGAAACTTCTTATTGTAAAGAAGATTTTATCAGATTAAATAAGGAGTGCAGTACTGAGGATAAAAAGATATGCTCAACGTACTGTATTTTTGAGAGTGTATTCAGAGGTAATATTGTCCAATTCCTCAACAGTGAAGGTGGAGAGATCCAGACTACAACCATGGCATTCCTCAACATTCCACTGGTGATAATACTCCTGATTGGCTAAAAGACACAAAAAAACAATGTGAGGATTCTTTCATATTTTTGTGTTCCACTGCATTCTAGAAAGGGCAACTTGTCTATACATATACACCTGTCTCTTACCTCTGACTTGTTTGACACAGCTAAGGGCGTATTTGAGGGCATTGAGGGTGCTGGAGCGCCCCTTCATTTTTCTCTCTTGTGGCAGACGGATCTTCAGCTCATTTAGAGCTCTCATCAGCTCCTTCTGGGTCCGGACACGAGCAGACTGATCACTGCTGCAGCCGCTCGTAGATGGTGGGTCCTGCTCAGAGCTAGCGCTCAACAGGCTGTATGCCAGAGAGCTGCTGGGTGGAGAGAGACTCTGGGAGTTGGAGCTGAAAGGAAGAGACAAACAACAAATCTAAATTCATTCATTTAGCGATAATAATCAAACAACTTTCAAATCAAATGCTGCTCTACCTTCTTCAGATGTTTTGCAAGATCATCTAAAAGGCATCTCTTACCTCTTGTTGCTCTCTGTCGTCTCCAGACACATGGCTGAATCCTTTCCATTCTGACTGGAGGAACTTTGATAACTTCTGTTTGACTGTCTTCCTCTGGATCCTGTCCCTCTCTCCATACCTCCTTCACTCTCCCTCTCCCCAGAGTCATTTCCACTTGATAGTGCATCCGTGTCATCAGAATGAATCCCTCTGTGGTCACCTGCAGACCTCTTGGGATCAGATGCCCCTCCTGGAGATGATTCTGTCCCGCTGCTCGCCGGATTTGATGAAGGAGAGCTGCCACTCATGCTGCAGGATCCATTCAAATGTCCCGCCCCTTTCTTAACCCCTCCTGCTCCTCTATCTGCATTGTTGCTGGGGGCGGAGTCTGAGTTATCATCACTCATAATAATACTGTAAGAATAAGTGGTTGCCTAGGTGATGAGGATCACCAAACGATAGATGAATCACAGTTGAACAAGTTCACTATGTTGGACTGCTTGAACTGCAATGGGAAATCATTTTGTTGCAAATATTCATTACAGATTCAATCCATGAACAAGGATCATGGTGCGTTTAGTTCCTTCACAGGCAATGTAAGGGGATAGGAAGCTCAAAGCCTCCAACACTGTTGTATATTCAGTATTTGAAATATATTGTGAATTTCAGAAAATGCTGGACTGCACAGAAAACCACATGGGACTGGTTGTTATGAAACAGTCTTGGCTTCTGCTAAGGAGCCAGATGGAGTGTGACAGAGTGTTTGAAGAAAGTGTAAAAAGGCGACGAAGAGAAATTAAGCTTCTTTTTAGGGTCTGCCTATTACTCTTTTCCTTTTCCCTCTGTATCACCCTCTCTTTCTTCTTCTGGACAACTGGAAGATAAAAGAATGAAAGAAGGTGAGCAGGAATCTAAAACACACAGATACACACACACACATATACAGACACACACAGCTGGTTATTCATTTTGAATGAAGCTGCCAAATAAAGGCTAATTGTTTGTCCCTGTACACCCTGTTCTTTCTGAACAGGAAGTTCTACTAAATTAGGGATGTTTTGTTTCAACCAGAGAAAACGCTATCAGCAATTTAACATTTCATTCAATTCAATTCACATTTATTTGTATAGCGCTTTTCACAAAGCATATCGATTCCGCTTTACAGAAAATGAAAGTTGTTAGGTACAAGACAGGTGTTTTGTCCAAACTGATTTAGAATTTTAAAGGTACAGACTATGCAGTTAGTTTATATTTTATATGCATTTAAGCAGAAGTAATGATCATTCCAAGTTCTTGCAGAAGTCGACCACATCTCTGCAGTGTTGAAGCCATCTTTATTTGCTGGATCCATACTGGAGATGGTCTTATTTGTAGCTACCCCGGGATAGGTATATTTAACTGAGCTTCTATTACGCTACAGGTCAACATGCTCTTTAAGATTACATTTCATGTAACTGCTTCTAAAAATGTTGTAAACACATGCACAGGCACAGAAGGGAGCTGCACGTGTGAGCAATATTTCATGCTTCCAATTGGACACTATTGAGGCTTTATCTGGTCTCCTTGGTAACCAAGAGTGCATTCTACATCAGATCATTCTAAACCACCCTCTACATCTCCACCTTCAATTACTGCAATCAGAATAAAAAAAGACGATGACCAGACCAAAAACGGGGTGACAAAAAGTTAAAAAAGTTCAAATTGAATTAAAGATGCATTTTATGTTTGATGCCACACTGAATGTGTACTGTCAATTAAAAAAACCTTCTTTATAGCCTTCTACTAACTACTATAATCTTTATAGTATAATCTTCATAGTATAGTCTTTATATTATGAGGTTATTTCTGATTGGCTCCAAAATAGCAAGTAACTTCCACCTATATTCCTCCAATATTTATGTTAATCTGCCTTTATCCCTCTGGGACACTTAATCTCATAAGACTACCAGGTGAGTTTTTATATTTAGTGTTGCTTGTCTGTCTCTAAAGTTTGTGCATCCTACCTGGGATTGTCACTGTCACTAATGATTCATTATGAGTTAAGACTTACAGTACACATTTAGAAGCGTGAATGAGCATTTACTGCAAATAGCAGAGGCACAGAAAACAGAGCATTTATCTAGAAACAATTTATAAGGCAATAATTTACCCTAAGGCATATTAACTACATGTGAAGTATAAATACACATGAAATGTAGCTATAGTGGTTCCAACATTATTTTTCCCAATTCAAATACATCAAATACATTTAAATACATTTACATTTATACATTCGGCAGACACTTTATTCAAAGCAACATACAGTGCATTCAACTTCATTATCATTATGTGTGTTCCCTGGGAATTGAACCCATAAACGTTGCATGAATTTTGCACTACTTTGTACTAATGTTAAATAATATAACGTTATAATTTACATAAATATAAAAAGATGATTTGCCAGACTAAGATTAGCAGTGAATAAGCATGAATTTCAGATTTTTAACCCTCAAGTGTCCAACAAACTACTGCGTCACAAAGAGCAAAATGACAAGTATACACCTAAGTATTACCTTTCTTACCAATGCTAGAAAATTACACGCAGCCACAGAACAGAACACAGCAATTAAAGTTACCAAATTAAATTAAAGTAACCAAATTTAAGACAGATAAACAGAATCTAAATCCACAAATACATGGAGATGCTACTTACAGTACAGTAAAACACACCATGAGCATGCCTCCTCTGGGCTAGAGCAGGGTTGTTTATTTGATTCATTTATTCATGTGTGGGCATTCTCCAGTGTGCACATACACATTTGCAACACCCACCCCGCACCAGTTTATACTGGTTCATGTTCTGCAAAGGACCAGAAAGCAGCATCATTCACAAATGAATATCAACATCAACAGTATTAACACAAGTTAACACTTCAGCGTCAACTCTTTTATACTACCTAATCAACTAAGGCATAAAATAGCATATATGTTGATATAATTCTTCTTACCAAAGTTTAACTTAGGTTTGATAAGCATAACCATAATTAAAATAGTTATTATTATATGCCGTTTTATGGGAACAATGTCATTAATTTCATAAATAAATAAAATGCCCTATAAAAAATAAAACACAAAAAAGACACACAAAAAATAAAAGAACAAACGAAAGACATGGTGATAATACAATACTTACAAATTAAAATAAGTGGCATAAATTTCATTCCCCATATAAACCAACCTAGACTTACATTTGATCATTTTAGAACTGGACTTACGTTTGATCATTTGAGACATTCTCCATCAAATCCACACACAATTCACCAAATATAACAGTCCTCCATCTTCACATAGGTGTTAAAGGTAAAGAAAAGAGCATCCATGCTTCACCGCGCGCGCTGCGTGGTAAATACAGACGCACACGTGTCTACGGCTGTGATTCCGTCAAGCTAACGCGCCACTTATAGGACAGAGCAGCTGGCTGCACAGGTAGGGGTGCTAGAGAGGCGCTTTTTCATCATGTTTTTTTATATATAGTTTTCACCGATTTTCTACTAATCTGAATATCAATGTTAAGGACAGATAGGGCCACGCCTATTCTCTTTGCATGTCTACTAGTGTCCTAGTGTATTTATGCTTTTGTTTTACCAGCCAGTTTAACAAAAATAAATATTGTCAATCTTAACGTATGTATGTCTGCAGCATATTTTATGGTGCATATTACTGTGTATAACTGCAGGAATAAAATTGAAACGTTCAGAACGCAGTGCTACGCAAAGTAAAACACTGATTTCAAAACCACATAAGGCTGGTTAATCACCAACAAAGAAACATAATTTAAAAGACTTATGCTCAGTTTTTTTAGCATAATGGTCATTCAAACAATTTTGTATCATATTTGTATCATAAACAGGCACTAAACAGAGTACCCTTTTAAGGTTTCTTCACCTAATAGAATGCACCCACTGGACATACTACTACTAAATATTCATTTCTTTGCATGCTTTATAGCAGAAAATAGGCATATTCAGATCCATTTCTTTCATGTCCATTACCATCTCACAAGTTCACTTATCATGAACCCTTAGAACTTTGCTGTGTTAAATACTTCTACATAGAGGGTGGTAATCCGCGCAGATGCCCCAATTTTAATAACTTCATATGCCCTAGATTTTATTAGAAGCCAAAACTATTTGAGGAGATGTTTTTAGGTCTGTACAGGGAACATCAATTTACAAATAGGTAAATAAGGTTACAAAATAAACAAAGTAAAGTTACAAGAAGGCCTTAGACCTGTATATTAAATTCTTTTTATTTCAGGTACAAATCGGTGAATTCCTTCATAGTAAAAGTTATTTAGCAAGAAAATAAGCTGGTGGACAACCTTTGCACAATCAAAATGCGTCCATCTTCCCCTCCAGCTCTACTTATGTTATACCAGTAAAGTACAGCATACACCTCAATTTAATGATATTGGGGCAGTCCCTTATGACATTTTAAATAAAACTATGTAAACGACCGTGACAAGTTAAAAATCGACCACATTGATACTTTTAAACCCCTTATGTAAAGATTACATGACTACTTGGTGATGCACTATTTATCCTGTTCCCTTACAGTTCTTGTGCCTAAACCATTTTACTTAGTTAAGTAACTTATAGGGTCTTTTAGACATGGGTTTTGAGGCTCATCAAGTAATGACTAGAAAACTGTATTTGGTACACAGTTTAATATTTTAAATGCACAATGTATCGAATAGCTTCAAATATATTAAGGGTTTACTTGAAGCTACGCCTAACATGAAACTAAACAGATTGTACACCTGCTATAAAATGAACTTAAGACGTGATGCGTGTTCGCATTCCAAAAACCACCGCCTGATCATGTCGGCTTGTGAATGCCAGCGTATATTCAGTAAACGCTTACAAACGACACTGTCGTTTGTATTTACGTATTTACGTTATTAAAATACAAACTCACACTCCCAGGCTCCTACCATACGCATATTATTAATAAAACATTTCTTTTAACTTGGAAGCCTAAGTGCGTAGGACAGAATGTTTCGTTGCAGAATTAACGAGGCGTTGCCCAACAAAACGCGACATAAATGTAAGAGGTTATAAACATGACACTTTACATAAACAGAAAGCTATGTTAGTATAAAAGACTCAATCGAGCAAGAAGACATTAAATCTAACCTCTTGATCCCGGTTGTTCTTGCCTCCTAAATCCCACAGCTCCTCTTTTTCTAGACGCAAGGGACAAATCCTCAGTTTTCAAATGACCGAACAGAATTACAATGTTTTTCGGGTGTTATAAAAAGGACAAAATATGAAGTCAACGTTCTTCGTCTGCAGATCACTGACATAGCGCTCCTATTGTGTCCTACAGATTTGTTTCCCCATGCCTCCAGACACACACGAGTACACGTGCTTTCCAACCTGTGTACTGTATTGAGGAATTCTATTGGCTATCCTCGCAGAAAAGCACGAATCCAATTGGCTTACTCCGCCCATTCACGGCCAAGGGATCGCTGATTGGCTGGTGCAAAGGACACTCGGTACACGTTCGTCTGTTGTCACGTTGCAGCGCGCCTGTTGTAGTAATAAAACATGAGACTCAGAGTGTGCAGTTGGGGGCAGCACAGCAGAGTCCTGTGTAATGCGGACGGAGGCTCACAAAACATTAAAGGGTGTAACCACATATTCAGCTTTGTGTTCTGGGGACCAGATGTGATATACAACCAACAAGGTTAACCATTATTCTGAATGTTGGGGGAGGAATCCCCTTAATGTCTATCGTGGCTACAGTCGAAAAATAAATAAAACGTCGATCTCTATAATATATTTGTATTTCTAAAAATCCACTGCATGAATAGAAACCCGTCCAATATTGTCACAACGCCACTGTAAGAATCAAGAAATGTTACGCTAGGTTTGTCACATGTTTTAGCGTATTGCACAACTCTATTGAAAGTTTTCAAGGCAGTGAATGGGCCATGCACAGTTCCACGTGCAGCAGAAGCTCACTGCTGGTGACGTCAAGCAACTTCTGCAACACCCTCGCAGTCACGCGGCTGGCGGTGTGGCTCGCTGTTGCTCTATGGATGAATCCATCATCGTCGTCAGAGAAGCGTAATAAAGAAGCTGACCTCCATCTACCCGATTGGTAAAATTGTGCCGTCTGCTTGCCAATGTCTGGCGAGTATATTTGGAGGCGAGCTGCATTAAGTAACCCACATTTAGTAGTTGTATTGCTCAGCAGGCACAACCAAGGGATAACTAGACTAGAAATGTGAACCTTTAATACTGGCATTTTATAAATTCCAGTTGTCACATTCTATATAACATAATATCTATATTATGTGCAATCTAACACGTGCATTATATACAAATTTGTTAAATATATATGTTAAAATTAACGTATTAGGTTACTTGAGTTTCGCGAAGGCAAGGCCGTTACATAACTGATCAGTTGTAATGAAATGTATAATATTTATTACAAACACTAAAATATTTTTATTATAACAATAACATATTTTATATTTTTAAGGATGTAGTTTGAATGATGCATTGTAGGCCCAATATTAATTTATGTAGCATACAATGACAAAGGTAAAGTTAAAATGATTTGAAAACAACAATACGAGGAACACATATTCGTTTATTTATTATAACGGAAGACAGAGGCTTGTCGCACCTTTAACCCGTAGATATCTCTGTCTGCTTAGTAGGCAACCTGTTGCATTTATCTTATCATGAAATAGTCCTTTTATCTTGTAAGCCTAGTATGAGTGAAACCCTGTGCCTTGTTTTACTCTAACACCGAAGTGTTTTTGTATTTCATAGCAGCAGTTTACAATTAACAAACAAATTATAAATTGGATTCACTTCTTCTACATTAAGCCTCTTTGTTAATGTTACATTGGCACCATCTGCTGGTCACTACCATTTATACAGTTCTGTATTTGCGTGCACATTTTTTAAATTGGTCTGACATTAATTATTTAAACCCGCTACTCATTTGACAAATACTCATATTCCAATCATCATGTATTTTTTCTACAGTGTTTGTGGAAAGATTACCATTTTTATACTTGCATAACAAATGTAACATACAGATGTGCTGTGGTATGATCCACCAGACCAATGATCTTGTTATTTTCTCCTCTGTAAGGTCCAGAAGTCCAGTACTGGCGATATCCCCAACAGTATCCAGCTGTCTGTTTCCTCTGTTCTGAATATGTGTGCTCTCGCTATTGACTTCTGTTGAGTTAGTTTACAATGATGTGCACGTCCTTCAGTACACTAAGAATGATATCAGTCATGTGGTCTTGGAAAAAATTTAGTTCATAGGAGACATCTAAAAATACACAATATACATAATAATTTTAGGACAGTCTATAAATGAGAGTGTGAATATATAATTAAAACTGCAACTCTCCTTATTGTACCTACAAATCTCCTTACTGTACCTCAGTTTGCATTGGTAGGTTTAAATTAATGTACTGGAGAGTGTGTGCCAAATATGAGCACATCCTATGTTAGCTTTCCTGTAGCTCAGTGGTTAGAGCATGGCGTTAACAACGCCAAGGTCATGGGTTCAATCCCAGGGATTGCACATACTCAATGTATARTGATCAATGTGTAGTATAATGCAATGTAAGTCGCTTTGGATAAAAGCGTCTGCCAAATGCCTAAATGTAAATGTAAATGTATGTTCTGTGAGAGTGTTTACTGTCCTGCAAAGCACCTCTCAGCATGAACACTCTTTAAGTGTGAAGCACACAAAAATTCCTAAGAAAATGGAAAAGTCTTGCATGAATCCCAGCCGAATCTCCGGCAGTTGGAGAAATGGTAAGGTCCTGTTTTTTCTTCTGCTTTCTCTGGTTGTAAAATTTCTCTTAGTTTTTGGGCTGCTAGCTGTTGAAGATTTAACAGGTTATTCTCTTGGGAAAATGTTATTTTTTATTTGGGTGGCTGCTTCTACCAAACCTTTCAACTCTGAGAGACTTAAACCACAAACTGAGATTTTGCAGTCTTGCACATAAAAGTTTTTTTAGCCTATATGTGTGATAATACTTAATACTATTTGGCAATGTTGACATTATCAGACCACAGAAACTGAACACCAGCATGTATGATCACTTTATTCATCATACTTTATTGATTTGGTGGTTTGGATCTTTTAATGCCATTCAATATAAATGTTTAGGCTTAGCGCGATCTTGTGGCCAAATGACTACATTGCGCACAAATATTATATACAGTAATGACAGCTCCCACAACAAAAAAGCATTGTTAGGTTACTATTATTAAATGTAGAACTTTAAATCCCTCACTTTCTCTGTTATGCATGTACATACACTAAGCGTTCTCACACGTTCTCTACAAGATTTTAAGTATTTTGACAACTACCTTACTCTAAAGACATCTGAACACAGCAATTAAAACATATTGATGAAAAATTGTTGTGTGATGTTTTTTCCCCTTTTTAATTTTTATACTTCAGCTGTAATGCACAAATCTATCGTACTGTGTTTGTTAACGTGTTTTTTTAGTTAGAGATATAATTGTGTGTATGTGTGCTTGTAGTAGCCTTTTATATACACTATATTGCCAAAAGTATTCGCTCACCCAAACAAATAATTAAATTCAGGTGTTCCAATCACTTCCATGGCCACAGGTGTATAATGAAGCACCTAGACATGCAGACTGCTTCTACATTTCTTTCATTTGTGAAAGAATGGGCCGCTCTCAGGAGCTCAGTGAATTCCAGCGTGGTACTGTGATAGGATGCCACCTGTGCAACAAGTCCAGTTGTGAAATTTCCTCGCTACTAAATATTTCACAGTCAACTGTCAGTGGTATTATAACAAAGTGGAAGCGATTGGGAATGATAGCAACTCAGCCACGAAGTGGTAGTGCGCAGAGGTCGCCAACTTTCAGTCAATCGTTACAGACCTCATGTGGCCTTCAGATTAGCTCAAGAACTGTGCATAGAGAGCTTCATAGAATGGGTTTCCATTTCCGAGCAGGTGCATCCAAGCCATACATCACCAAGTGCAATGCAAAGCGTCGGATGCAGTGGTGTAAAGCACGCCGCCACTGGACTCTAGAGCAGTGGAGATGTGTTCTCTGGAGTGACGAATCACGCATTTCCATCTGGCAATCTGATGGACGAGTCTGGGTTTGGCGGTTGCCAGGGGAACAGTACTTGTCTGACTGCATTGTGCCAACTGTGAAGTTTGGTGGAGGAAGGATTATGGTGTCGGGTTGTTTTTCAGGAGCTAGGCTTGGCCCCTTAGTTCCAATGAAAGGAACTTTGAATGCTTCAGCATACCAAGAGATTTTGTACAATTCCAGGCTCCCAACTTTGTGGGAACAGTTTGGGGATGGCCCCTTCCTGTTTCAACATGACTGCGCACCAGTGCACAAAGCAAGATCTATAAAGACATGGATGAGCGACCAACATCAGTGTCTGACCTCACAAATGCGCTTCTGGAAGAATGGTCAAAAATTCCCACAAACACACTCCTAAACCTTGTGGAAAGCCTTCCCAGAAGAGTTGAAGCTGTTAGAGCTGCAAAGGGCAATTGTACAAAATCAGTAGGGGATCAAATAATTTTTTCCTCACTGTAGAAGGAGATTGAGCATTCAAATTAAAAAGACAGATTTAGCCTATGAGAAATTTGTGTGGTTTATAATTGCAAGTCAGGTGACATTTTATGTTTCCATGCAAGTTAAAAGTCACTTTGTTTTTGCATTTAATCTACATGAATGTAATAGGAAAGTCTTTTGATTGGTTTATAGAGACTTATTGAGAGTTTTAGTGAACATCTCGGTGCATCAAATTATTCAGTGTTGTAACCATGCAGCAGAGGTTTGCTGAGGGCATAAATGTTGATTCATCATTCAAGATTATGACATGCTAATGTAATGTATCTCATTATCATTTTATTGTCACAATTGGTATTAATTGCTAAATCATTGCTGCATGTAAATGCATGCTCTGCAAAATGCATTTTTTGTGTTGAAATATGACTTGGACAGATAGCTGTACGTCTGCAGTATAATTAATAAACAATTAATAAATCATAAGTCATTCTTTGCTGCCATATACCATTTACAAACAATAAAACTTTATCATATAGAAAATAAGTTTTTCAATTTATTTGCAGAGTTTAATAATTTATACCTGAAAACAGCTAAACACAGTTATGTGCATACAGAATTTGGATATGAAGGAGAATGACAGCCACATTTTAACAGTAATGGGACTACGTGATATTTGCTGAATTTTGATGGTGAGTTAATTTAATATATACA
>JAZGTI010004514.1:0-27889 GCA_036877585.1 Botia kubotai | reverse complement strand
AATTGTTAGTAGTTTTTCTTTAAACGTAAAAAAGTATTTCCATAGTTGGCCGCTGATTTTATGACCCCACTGTGTTTTCCATATGACTTATTATAGGCCCACAACACGCTTGTAATGTGCAACTGAAGGCTAATTAGTCAACAAAAAGGCTAAACAAGCCTGCAACAAAATGTGTGGGTGGGCTTGTATAGTTAAAAACACTATTGTTTTGCAACTGTTGGAATGCCCCATGACTTCCCTTTTCCGTAGCTTAGAAACATGTTTTTTACGGAAAATATTTTGTTTTACAGTGGACAGCCCATGACCCTCATTTTGATCCACCATATCAAAGTTGTAATGGCACGAATTGACTGTACCACGGTAGGAGTATATTGACTGCATGTGCATGAAAGCTGATTCCTGGTGCTCACAGGTGGACTGACAGCACACTGGTGCATCTGAACTGCATGAGCGGTAGGTCACATTTCTCCTGTACCTCCTGCTTTATAGCCTCAGGTACCGCGCAGCAACAACCAGGCGAGGTGAATGAATCCAAATGGACAAACCTGTCTGGTGGCGCTATTTTCCTATGACATTGAGTTAGTAAATGTGACCAGACAGCCTATTTCTGCCCTTAAGATTTTTTTTTACTTCTCTCCCTCTCTTCTGCTCCTGTTTCGGTTCGTCTGACATTTTTTGATTGCACCATGTTGAAATGCACATCGGCCTTGTACGATAGTTGCCTGTGGCAATGACTGTCAGTAGAAGAGTCGCGAAGCTTGAGAATTTGAATACGAAACTGTTTACCGGGCCTCACTGTGAGGCACGCAGTCACGTTTCATCAGGTCTTACTGGTTTAGACCAGGTTGTCCTGTCATGATCTGAAACTGGCTGTGAAATTGCGTTGCTGGTTTGATGTTTACCAACTCCGGAATGGATCGTTGAATCATTTTCTGCAATGATTGCGCTAAAGCTCGGAAGAATTTTACCTCGCGTTACCTTCACATTAGGTGAAAGTAGTTCAAAAAGGTGTTTAGGGTTTGATCTCCTCACACCTATCTGAGCGTGATATTTGCACCTTTTAGATGCAGAATAGCTCACACTTAACAAAATGTACGGATGAGCCGTTCTCCACCAATCTCATTAAGTGGACTGTACTGTGGAGGTGCTTAATGCTGAATTAGCCAGGTCCTGGCATGTGGTAGGTGCTGAATTATATCTGAGCAGTAGAAATAGTTGCTACTTGGATTAGCCGTTTTCTTCATCCTGCCACTAGATGGCGACACGTGCTCGTATTATGATTCAAGCATTTTGCCCTTTTGTTTATGTTGGAAACTTATTGATACATCTTCAATCCTCCATTTTTGGTAAGTCTTACCTTTACACAAGCACACAAACATACAGGATATGGAACAGAATATGGAAAATATTGAGAAACTTTTATAATCTTTGTCATTTTGACTTTTTACGACAGTGGTGGTGCCTACGAAGTTATCCCACTAGCAGTTATGGTAGTATGTACCTGTAATGACCATTGGCAAAAATTGCAAGGGCTGTTCAAAACCTTTGACCTGTTCATTGGCCATTCGTAACAAAACAACACGACCAAACAATAGCGCAGACTAATTGTGTACAGTTTAATGTGATTACGCAAATAGGAACCACGCAAAATAATAATTTCATTCCTTTATTATTTACAACATATACCTTTAACATACAGACACAAAGCATGGGACGTTGGTGTATATTAAATATGAAATGTACTATGGGAAAGTAAAAATAGACAGTAAATCAGAATCGGTCTCACCTGCAGCCAGCCTCCATAAAACTGAAAGAGGGAGTCGAGGTCTACTAGTTTTATGAGGTCTGGCTCATTACCAGATTACATTAGCGTAACTCTCTTGCACATTAATAAAAAAATCCAAATTTTGAACAAGTTTTAAGCAGTGTGTGCCCTTTTTTAAAATGCTTGTCTTTCAGTAAGACGAGTCAAACGTATTCAGCATATAAAGAGTGAATCAGCCGGTGATGTTTTCTTGCTGCTGGAGACACGCCAGGGCATGAGGCTACTGTATGTTTACCTGTCGGGACACACTTTGATTTTAATGTAAGACTGACACGACGCATGTTAGCCACTGATGTCATCCATCTCACTCGTCAATTTTATTATTTATTGTATTTTTAAAGAGATTTAGTTTCAGGTTTTCGTCGAGCGAAACATTACAGTCTCTCTGTTGTTTATCTTAAAATAACCTTCAGTATATAAACACTGAATGTAAATACAGTATATAAATATAAATACGGGGCAGCGTGCAAATGACATCCCAGTTAACAATTTTAAGTTGTAGAAACGTTCCCATTAAGTAGCAAAAACGTTAAATATTTGTCATTTGAATGTTCTAATGAATGTTGAATGTTTTTTTCAGACGTTGTATTATGTCAGTGCTTGGTTACAAGAACGTTATTTAAACATTTTTATCCTAATTCCGTAACGTTTTTAAAACGTGCCATTAACGATTTAAGAAGGACAAGTATTTGAGATATGTGATATACTAACGTTACCGCAAGAACGTTTTTGATAGCTTTGAGAGAACTTTCAGAGATCGTTAAGCAACGTTCTGAGAACGTTCCCTGCGACGTAGGTGGGATGTTGACCTCACGGAGATTTAAATACTGTGTGAAAACTGTGTGTGCGTGTGCACGCGTACAGTATTCATATCTTCATGATCTCAACATGTTGTCAGTTGCGCGTGCCCGACAGCACAACTCATTCCTGATATTATTCAGTACTGTAAAGCCGTTGATCAGCATACTAAATGATGATTTCTGAACAGCCTAACACTCTCCTAACACTCTAATACAATTAGGCCAAGACAGCTCGGCTGGTTATGTTTAATGGGTATGACATCAGAGGAGATAGCGCAGAATGAATAAGTCATTCTTGGTCTCATTTCAAATGTGAAAGATTCATACCAGTAATTTAGATGACAGTATTAATTTAACATGACACTGCATTAATGGTCGATTTTAGATTCACAGAACTCGTTTAAGTGGAATGGACCTCCTTAATTTGATGAGATGTGATGGCAGTGCGATGCCGTCTCTCTCCATCTCTCTCTCCCTGCGGCATGGAGCGCGCACACGCGCGCGCAGATACTCTTAGCCGGTGCCCTCAACATGCATGGTGACTGAGTGAGTGTGTCTTTCTGTGTTAGTGTTTGGAAATAAGTATGTTTCTTTATGTTACGTTGCTTTCTGAGTGAGTGTTTCTGAGTTTGTTATGCACTGGAATATGATGCATTGCGGTCCTCCTGTTATGGATCCTAATACAATGTCAGCGTTTTATGAGATATACATATTCATCATATTTAGTGGCATACTAAAATGAATTACAATAATGTAAATCTAGACATTTATTAAACGGAAACGTTTATTAAAGAATTTGTGTAAGCGAGTGAGTTTAAGAAAAGGGTTTGTTTGTAATGTTTATATTAAGTGAGACATACAATGTGGTCCAAAAGTCTAAAATCACACGTGCTAGTCCTTGCTAGATTATGACAGAGGTGTTAATAAAATGCATTATCAGTATAACAACAAGTGTTAAACAATAAGTGTATTTTTTTAGTTAAAATTTACATGAATTCAAGAGTTTCTTAGTATTTCCTGTAGCTCGTTTGGTAGAGCATTGCCCTAGCAGCAACAAAAGGTTGTGGGTTCGATACCCAGGGAGCACATATACTGACAAAATGTACTAGACTAGAATGTACTGTGGATAAAGGCGTCTGCCAAATGCATAAACGTAAATCTTGTGTGTTCTAGTGGAAGGAAGAAAATCTGACATTTTGAAGTGGGTAACATTAGGTTAGTGACATAGAAACAGTGTAGAATCCTAAATATCTTCTCTCGAACGTCATAACATTAAAACTTTTTATTTACAAGTGTAAATGGAGAAAAAAAATCCCATTTTGAATATGCCCTCAGACTTTTGGACCCCACTGTATAAGCACAGTCTCTGTGCAATGCACAAAAACCGCAATTATGAAAGCACCCATCCATCTCAGCTCATTTTAAATCTATACCGTTATTACTGTAAACTTTATGAAATCCCAAAGTCTCCTGCTTTTTAGCAACATTTTTAACTCACTCCGTGTATTTGACTGATGATTTTGCGAGCCCGGCCGCTCCTGGTTGGTTGCGGAGCCACAGGTTGATGAGAAAGTTGGCTGTGTTATTGTCTGTGCCGCCGAGTCCCCAGTGCGTCCGTGTGTCTCAGAGGCTTCTTAATGACTGGACGCTCCTGCTCTCTGCCTCTCTGATGGATGGCAAGTAGGGACGGCCTCTCTTTCATCCCGACAGCCTGACTCGTCTGATTTATTAATGACAATAATTAGGAGTAAACCTCTCTGCAACCAAACCCAGAGTGATTAGCACAGTAACGATGGCGGGGAGGGGCCGTGGATATGGCGATCTGATTAATGTCGGCCATTTTGACCTTTCCGAGCCAGGCTTCTCTGCAGTCTAGGGAGGAATGGGAAGGGAGAGGGCGGCTATCTGTGCTGTCCACTCACAATTAGGTGGTGAATGAATTAGAATGCAAAATGTAGCACTCGGGTCATTAGCTGTGCTGTTCGCGACACGGTGATTCTATTGGAACGAATCACTCGACGAGGCTTCACGTTATTTATATATGACAAAAACGACAACGGTCACTTTATTCGAGATAACCCGCGTTCAAGCACTGGCGAGAGGTCCGTTTTTGCCGATTCTTATTTTAGCGGCGTAGTTTATAATTAGATTCAATCGTTCCTTTCTCTTAATGATCGGAATAAATCTCACCCTACCTGCCCATTGCATCTTGCTTTTAGAATTAGCCGAAAGCAGCAAAGAATACCGAATTTCACTTAAAGATGATCCTTTAACGGTTTCCCTGGACACGCACCAGTAGCAGCGCTTTCTATTTACCTGTTTGAGAACACAAGCCTTCTCGGGAGACGAACACAGACTCACTGATAACACGCAGACTCTGTGTGACATTTGATTAACGAATGTAAATGAAGGTCAAGAGTCATTTTGTGTGGCCATCTTCCCTTCACTGGGCTTTGACAATGAAATCTGTGCAGACACCAGCTCAGTAATGGCCACATTTAAACTGCAGTCGTTTAAAAGCTTGTACCCAGTACAGCTGCATGTAATGGAGTTGGTCGGAAAGGTCAGAGTCTTTATCTGGGTCAGATTGGAGTCAGTGAAGTCGGCAGCAGATGAATCTGAGACAGGGGAGATCAAAGTAAAAGCCATGTCAAGTAGTGCTGGTGAGTGATTGTGGAGCCGGACCTCAACGACCTGGTTTGGGATCAGTTTTAGCCTGCGGTTACGGTTTGTGAGGTGGACAACTGATTCTAGATCTGTGATTGGTCAAATGCAGGAATGGTTCGGTATGTTTTACTTAGTGGCATTACCCAGCTAACAGGAAACGTTCTCATAAGGTTGCTAAATGTTCTATAATAGTTCTCTGAAAGTTATCAAAAATGTTCTTGCAATATCGTTAGTAGAGTGTTTTTCTAACGTTATAAATCATGTATATCGAAACGTTACTCTAGAAGTAGTTAGTGGAACGCTTTATAAATGTTACAGAATTAAAACATTTTTGAATAACGTTCTCATCACCAAGCAATAACATTAAAACAACATCTAAAATCTGGACGTTGTTAATGATTTCGTTACCTAATGGAAACGTTACGGAAAAATTCGTACAACCACAAATTATTAGCTGGGGATAAACTGTTTATAATGAGCTCATATATTTTGTTTGTGGATCATATTAGTTGTGATGGTGAAAGCTAGATGAAGTTAGCAGGTGGCAACAACTTGATGTATTTTTGTGGACTTGCATTGGCCTTTACTTGTTTGAAGAATGCGCTACCACAGAACGTCCTATTTGCCATATGCATCTTAGCATCTTTTGCCGAGCCCGTACCATTGTGCACTCTACAGCGGACTGCTATTGTACCCAGCAGTCTATACCTCATTACATCACAGATGTGTGGGCACTTAGGGTTGCGAGGGCTCAGGGTGGCATTCGGAACACAGCCTTAGCAGTCTCACTCAGTTTTGACAGACGACAAACTTGAAAAACAAGGCCAATCAGCCTGTCAATGACTTAAAGGAGTGCGTTTGAAAAACGTTCACTCCATGTAGGTCATGTAATGAAACTTCTTGTCCCTCGCAGCTCTCCACTGCCTTAAAGTCTTCAAGTCTAATTTGTCCTCATTAAAAGTACCCCTGCCTGGTGTTATTATTTTCCGGCCCCATCTTCTAAAACACGGGGAACTGATTGAACGCAGGGTAAAGTCGGTCATCATGACATGACCTGCAGAAACAGCAGAAAGAAGGCGAAGGCTGACCCCGGCAAACTGCCTGCCTGCACATATTGCACAATCCTTCATATTTAATGGGGAAACACGAGCCTGTGATTTTGTCTGCATTCTCTCTAGTGTCTGCTGCTCGGGGTGGAGTGAAGCCACTTAATGAGAATCCCCCGTTCTCCTCCATCATTTTTAAACAGGCACTGCACTCAGCAGCCTTGCCTTCCCTCTAAGGACCCCCCCGCCCCCCGACATGCTGTGCTCGTTTTTGTAAGCGCTAAATTATGTATCAGCTCCTTAAATGCTGTGAAACATTGGTTTAATATGGAGTAAACTTGTTTTCCATAATTCCACACTCAAATTAGGGCACGATACTTAACTTTGTTGGGTGTTTGGGTTTTTTTCATGCCTCTGTTGGAGGCCCCTGATTGCTTATTTTGTCTTTTTGAAACATTTACATCAGGCAGCTACGTTGGAACACGGCAATATATTGATTTTGTGTGTGTGTGCGTTTTTGTGTTGTATCCTTTATCGTTGACATGGTAATACAGTCTGACGGAGTTCATAAGAGGATGGAGGCAAAAACGCAGTCTATTGCTTGATCTTTCGCGTGGCGGTTCCTCATTTAGATTAAACTCTAACATCAGTAATACTTTGCCCCGACAAAAACGCCCCTCTGTGTGTACGTGAGGCCTGTTTCTGACAGCAAAACGACATCTTGACTTCCCTCATCCCGGCCCAGTCAGCTCTCTTAACACAACTGCTATTGTTCAAAGGCCTCCGCAGCCGTAATATCTTATAATCCTCAAATAGAGAGGAGTTAAAACTACAAGCTCCAAACTATTTTTACTTGCCTCACTACTTGTGAGAGGGGATCTCTGTGTAGATGATTATATTGTCATCGCCTGATCTGTACCGCTGGAGTAATTGTAAATCATTGCCTCATGGCACGTCAGAGGTTGTCGGTAGCGGGGCAATTAAATGGCACAATATAATAGAGCAAATTATTGCCTGTCAGATTTTGAACAACACAGTTGGTGTTTGAATTACACTTAATCATTACATGCATTAGAAAGCTCATTGGAATCCTGCTTAGGACCGAACATGAGCCATTGCATTATTTAAACCCCTAATTGTGAAAGCCATTTATTTGTGGTTACTGTACAACAAAAAGAGACTCACCAAGCGGACCGGGTTTAAAAGCTCGATATATCCAAATCAACGTCTTCAGACGCATAAACCAAATTGGCCAAAATGGGCAATTTCACTGGGGTGGAAAAACATTTAGCCATGCAAAGTGTTTTGTAATTTCAGACTGCGCGGATGAATATTAAATATTTACTTTTAACCAAGCCCAAGCCAGGTCCCCTCTTTGCATAATTCATTAGGCAAAACAGATGAGGTTATAATTTGTCTAGACGCCACATATCTGTTTCCCAGGGCTTGGCCCTCCCCGCTCGCAGCCCGTACCTAACGCCCCGATTTCCAGTTACAAAGTAGTCACAATTTGTCAAAATTTCCTAATCGAAATATTTTCAGTAGCACCGAAAGACTTTAAAAAAGGGAATATTTGACCTTGTGACCTAAGTCATTAAGACTGAGCACAGATGCTTATTAATTTAGTAGTTTAGGGTTTCATTCCTAAAATCACATTTCAAAGCTTATCGTGATTATAAGTATTTTGTTACTTCAGTTAATGATACCTGTGAAACTCAGGACACCCAAATGAATAATCAATTTTTGTTTCACTTTGGTGACAACGCTAATTATCGGTAGCATATAAATCATATTCTTTCAAAACATTAGAGGAAGTTACTTGCTTTGCACAATCTGACACAAGGGCCAGAACAGACACCCTATATTACCAAGACTTAAGTACTGTTGTCATGGCCGTACTGCCAGCTCATAGATTGTAATTATTGGTTAGCACTATACTGTGTGATGTGTATGGGTTGAATAACAATATTAAGAAGCGCTGTCTTAAAACGGACACTCATATCTGCGTAACAGGTCTCTGTCTGTCCAAATATATCACAAATTTCATTCAAACAGTTACAGGTAGAGATATTCTGTGTGATCCGTGATCAAGGTCATACAATACGCGTCTCTGTCCTTTTTAGAACTATTTCTGTTAAGTGTATCAGGCTTTATTTCTAGTAAATGTCATAGCAGTCAGTTGTCTGGCAAAGTTTTTGAGGGAGCCAGATATTCTGATGTTTTGGTTCCGTGGAACACAATTATGAATTTCTATTATGATTTTCAAAAACAGGTGGAATAATAAAGTGTGTCATGTTCATGTGTTACTTTGTGCTGTATGTAACGAATGTGCCATCGTCCGAATAGTGAAAGTTCCCTTGTGATTTGTTTCTCCTTTGCTGAACAGGCCCACAAGGCACCCCAGGTCCTACGAGGCAATCGTCTTCTGTAGTGTTCACCGAAATCTTTTTCCAAGCCTTTCCTGTTGTTGTCAAGCCATCTCGGCCCTGTCTGTCATATCATATCAGTTCACCCCTCCCACTGTGCAATTTGCTGTTTAAAGTACTGCTTTGGCTCATGTTACTCCAAGTCAGTTCCTCCAGAAACATCTGCTTCTTTTCAGAGGGAGGAGAGACAAATAGGCCCATTGTCACCCCTGTATCTGTACTCATATCGAGTCCTTTGGCTTTTCGGACAGGTTGGAATTATCGAGGGAGGGTGAAAGGCAAATAGCCCTATAGCTCAATCACCATTGTTTGGAATCAGTCAGTGGTAATATTAGTGTTGCCCAGAACACAATTACTCAACAGCGGCGTCTTTAACGTCGACTTGAATTTATCCTCTTTGACAGATCCGGAGACTGATAATTTAATGCAAGTTATGATTAAAATCCCCTTACTGTCAACCCCCTTTGGAACAAATAACAAATACCTCTGTTTGGAAAAATGACAGTTTTAAAAATAAATGAAATTACACGTTAGCGGCGGCGCGAGGAGGGGCTGCGCGGGAATTTATTGAGCTGCGAGACGTAGCGCGGGAGATTTAGGAATCGCGCACGGGAGGGGGGCGGGCGAAGTTAATGACTGATTAACAACAGCAATTAAAAGATGAGGAAAAGGTATATAATTAAAATGGAAGTTCTTGCTTGTCAAGTGCGCGCGTGTCATCCATTGTGCCGCTTGTTAAAAAGCCAGAGGAAAAAGAAACCGGTACTTAATTCCGGCTTTGGCAGCGAGGACGGGCGTTGATCGCGTGCCCGCGGACGCTTTTCTGAAGGCTGTAACTCAGCTGAAAGTGAGGCCGTGTCATTAGAAGTTCAAAGCCATGCGTCTTGTGTTGACAGTCATCGGCAGCGAATATTTGGCAGTCGGGAGTAATTTAACTTAATTAATGGGATGCATATTTGATGGGGGGATGAAATATTCAGGCTCAGCAAAGTGGAAAAAAGGAAAGATTTAGTGTGGAGTAAAAAGGTGGAGGGGATGTAATTTGTGCGCTCGGTTCAGGGGCTACTGCGGGATACAGACAGAAAAATGCGAGGAGAGGAGAGAGACAGTGTGAGGGAGCTCGGAAGATAAACAGTGTTAAAGATGGAGGCGAGAGGAAATAGTTACAGTAAAGGACAAGAGAAGAAGAAAAACGTAAAGAGGGAAGACGCTAGTGGAATGAGGAACCGGCACGCGTGCAATGACACAAACAGAGAGATGGACACTGCCACAGCATTAGCACTAGCCCTCCTCTAGACACAGAAATAAACAAGCATCTCGATTTGATTGCAAACAGTGAGAAGGTGGCATGAAGCTGACACATACTCAGGTAGAGCATCCAAGACTGGTTCATTACCATATGTATGTCTACACGATCGTGAGCTTACACAGTGATATCACACATCCAAAAAAAAACAAATAACAAGAAGATTTCACCACAGTACTTATTTATACTGTATATAAATAAGTATTCACATGCAA
This sequence comes from Botia kubotai, assembly GCA_036877585.1. Classification (NCBI taxonomy): domain Eukaryota; kingdom Metazoa; phylum Chordata; class Actinopteri; order Cypriniformes; family Botiidae; genus Botia; species Botia kubotai. The sequence goes on along the minus strand of JAZGTI010004514.1, from coordinate 17,604 downwards.
TGTATAGATAAATACAGTGTCACCAGGCAGTGAGTGTTAAATTAAGACGCACGCTACTTTTAGCTTCCTGTATTTATGCGCCGTGGTCTTATAAGTTGTATTGTTGAGTGTTAAGAATGAACATAAATGCAAATAACTCCCCCTTCTGCCTCTCTGATCCGCACAGCTTCACGTAAGTGCCGGTCTTGTTTTTTCCGTGGAACACTAAATGAAAATGGGAGAATAATTACAGGAATTTAAATTATATGTTTATTTATAAAAGTCTTATTTTAATAATTTCAAAATGTAAAGAAACTAGTTTTCAATAACTTGTTTTACCCACACTGTATCTGAACTATTTCTGCCAGCCAAAACTAAAAAAAAAGCGAATCTGAAAGAGATTTTATTTATAGTAATACCTATAGCCGATATTGTTATTATTATGATTATTATTTGAAAGAAAGGTTTAATTGCCGCAGTCCTCTGTGTGTTCGGTTTCAAATGTTGGCCGCCACATTTAAAAGAACAGTGAGGAAGCTTTAAAAGGAAACTGAGAGCTCCCTACTAATGACTTGAGGGCTTTCTGCTTATTGTGTGTTCAAAAGCCAATGAGCTAATGTGTAGCACTCAGCCAGCAGAGTTCCACTGCTCTCTCAACCCAAGAGACTCCGCGGGCCGGGATAATTGGCCAAAGCTTGTCTTTCCTTTTTTTAATTGAGACTCGTTATTTACATGAATTTAAGTTCTTTGCTCGAAACATTAAGGCAAAGAACATCTTTCAAGAATGCAGCTAATTGAAGTTTTCTTAAGCTTCTTTCAAGATGTCAGGGCAGAATAAGAAAGTGAAATAAATGATAAGGCAAGGAGATGAAATTGTCCCCTTTAAAATTCGCAATTATTTCCCAATTAAGGCCGGCTTGAATAGAGATGTTGGTGCTGTGGGGTAGTACGGGCTCGTGTGGACAGTAGATGGCGTTAGTTTTCTTTTTGATACGAACAACCCTGTCTTTGAATGGCTTCAACCACGTGTGTCGTCGTTGTTAAAGTGCACTAATTTGATTTGAATGTCAGAGCAAAAAAAATTTACCCGCACTTTTCGGCGAAAATCACAGGAGCGGCGCCCGACCAGTTATTTTTTCCCCTCTTTGCGCCGCACGTAAACTCAAGCGTCAGTGGTGCACGACTCGAGAGAAATAATTTACACACTGTATAGAGTCTGTGACACACTGGGCTGTTATTGCATGGGATCCTTTGGGCCACTCAGAGGCTAGGTGAGGGGTAGATTCCCGGAGGCCCTGTGGTGTTATGTCCGGGGACCTTGTACGTTGGAGTGAGAGATGGAGAAAAAAGAAAGAGAGGAAAATGGGGTGTCGGGAGGGCAATTATGGCAAGGACAAAGCACATGTAATAGGAAATCCCCTTATAGAGCACCTTAATTAAAAGAAGATTCGTACAGTACGAGTGCCGCGCTGCCGCAATTAACAAGCGCTGATGATAATGAGGGTGTAAGATCTGTGAGGTGTGTGTCTGTGTGATGTGAGAAGTTTGAATCTTAGCTGCGCCCCGCATACAAAGCACACGTCTTTTTGCTTCTTAAATACTGTAAACGTGATTTTAAAATACCGATTTTGTGACCGTCTGTTGTGTGTTGCACCTGAGAAACATTTGCGACCGTTTCTTTGCCATGCTTTTGGAATTTGTATGTCTGTGTGCGTTTAAGTGCGTGTTTGCAAAAACGCCATTAAAAGGTGTGGAACAGAGAACAGAAAAACACACCGGTCAAAAGAGATCGTTCTGACTGATTTTGTCATTTTTTGTACAGATGTTTTATACAGATTCATGGCTAGAATGCAAGACATTTAGTGCTGTTAAGATTTTATTGAATTCCTGCATCTTGTGCATTAAAATATGATTTAAAATAGCTTTGAAAAACAGCTTTTTAATTGCAATCTTTAAGAATCTATTATGTATTCTTTACAAATCCACAATTTCGAACTAAACATGTTCTTTTTTCAATTCAACAGCTAACAGTCTTTCCTCATTGATGTTGTTGCATTTTACAGTTTTGTATTATTTCTGGAGGAAATCTCAGGTCGAGGGTATTTATTTTTATTTTACAATTTTTTTTGTCGTCTTCGTTTGCAAAGATTTACTACAGTTTTATCCCGAGAAGACATTTGATAGCGTCCCTCCACACACACACACGCACGCACACACACACACACACACACACACACACACACACATACACTTGCACACTCCAGCCAGATCTGATAAGGAACACACAAGGGTCTATTCAAATCATGATGTGTTGGGGAAGAATAGAATCGAGTAAACATCAGGGCTGATAACTGTACAGATGGCAGAGACAGGAAAAAAATGCCCCAGAAAGCAAGACTAAAAATGGGATTAATATTTAAAAATAAATCTGCTCACCTGGATTATTACGTGACGACTGGAGTTAATATAAACCATTTTTTTTATTAATGGAACAAAATATTAATAATAAGAATAGTGTTTTGTCACTTGAAGAAAATACATGTAAATAAAGAGGTGGGGTATTTTTCCCCTTCGCACATTTTATAACATACTTCAAAGAAATAATGTTGAAATATGCGCTTTTAAGGAATACATAATTATTTGATAATGCTCCAGTCGTTTTGGTTCAGTCTGATCAGTGCCATTATTAGACAAAATATTCAAAAATATTCTGTTTTGATTGCAGTGGGAGTTTTAATGAAATGTGAGTTGGCTCCACTGACATTATAAGGACTATGACTGATTTTTGCCCCACCCACTGTGCAAATCTATTAAAATGAATTACTGTAATGAGTGAACACCTAGCCAATGAATGACATTTTGTGTAGATAGCATTAATTATGCATAAGGTTCAGAAATTAGCATACATCTAATTGCATTTTATTACATGGATCAGATACATTAAATTACCAAATATTGTTTAATATTATAACAGAGAAAAACAATGCGGTATTCGCATTCGCGTTTGAATGCTGTAACATATCTCGTCAGAGTGATTGAAAACTTTACCTTGTCATAAAAATCAGATTTTTGACTTTAAGAATAAGACATAATCATGACAAGATACTTGATCATTTTCATTCTTTAATTTTCTTTATATTTTAAATATTACAAATATTTTGTGCTGAATAATGTATTAAAACGGTCTCATCTCAGTAGCATAATTTACCTTTGTCTTAAATAAAAATGGTTGGCTTTTTGTAATTCAAGCTTTTTCCTTTGGTTAATGATAAAATGACCATACGAACTCTCCACAGATCCTGTTCAATAACGCACATTTCTCGGCTGTTCCATGTAGCCAACTGTCCAAGCGCTAGTCAGTGTTGTCACGTGCATGTGTGAGTGCGCGTTTGTGTGTTTTTGAACGTCTCCTCCTGTTGGTAAACCTATAAATAGTGACACCCCGTATAAAGGGATGTGGCAGAGAAAGTTTCCCCGTTGGAGAAGAGAGGGCCAGGTTCTGTCTCTCTCTCAAACCGTGATTGAATTTGTCGTGAAGGAGTGTCACACTTAATCACATGTTTATATACAAAGGTTAGCAGGCTCGCTGTCTCTCTATCTCTCTCCCTCTCTCCCTCTCTGAATCCTCCATGCTTAAATCTCAAAGCTTTATTGCTATAAATGATTTCAGTTTTTGACCTTAATTTTTGCGGTTAGGAGCTCGTGGCCGCAAAGCAATTACAGAAATCTCCCTTTTTCTATCTGTTGCCTTTGCTCTCGATGGAGTTGAGGCGGGCGACGAGAAACGGCTGTTTTCAGGGATTCATATTTTTGATAACTTCTCCCTCCTTGGTTCAGTTCCTTCTTCTTCTTCATCAGCCAGCCAAAGTGATGATGCTTTGAGGACATAATTAAACATATCGTTCAAAACATATACTGTGTGCATCCTTGAATTATCACCGTCATTAAAATCGTACAAATATGGAAATATGATTGCCAGGGGCGGATAAATCAATGATCAGCCAGGCTTCCAAATCCAATAAATATGCGGAGTTAAATACTTAAATATGCAAATTGCATGCACATGATTTGCATATGGTAGTATTTAAGGGGTATGTCTGGGGTTGTAAAAAATGGTGGAGGTATGGTGAACGAGAGGCAGAAATAGAGAGAAAGGAGGTGTGCGCGCAGCCACTCGATTTTGTCGCTTTTTTCTTTCAGAAATCAGGGTTGGTCAGCCTAATGTTTTCTCGAGGTTTTGAAGAACGTTATCTGCATTGATACGCTTTTGTGCAGAGGAGCGTGTTCCTTAGTACGTCTGAAAAATGCCTGGGAGAAACGTGAATAATTAAGGCATAATTATTCCTCCTCATTCATCTCTTAATCCAGAGACAGATTTAGGGGAAGGAATTTATAATTGTTCCTTTTTTTTGTCTGGCGTCCTATGTTGTCACAGTTTGCTAATGCAAGGTCACATTGTATGACGCTAATGACCTCACCATGTTTCATGAAAACATTCTTGGTTGTGCTTATCGATTCTGGTAAGCGCAGAGACAAAAGAGAAATGATGTCAAATGTTTTATGTAAAATAGAGTCATCTGAAGCTTTGTCAGTTATTATATCTTTAATATCTATATTATTGGTGGAGTTGCTATACACACACAACAGCAGAGGGTGCCGTTTGTAATCTGGATTTTGTCACACATCTGAATGTGAGGGCATGGCCAGCCAGACGTGATTCTGCGGGGATACTTTCCCTAATGCAATTTTTTGTCCCCCTAGTTTGATATATGTTTTCCATTTTTCAATGTCATCAAACCACATAAAACGTATTTCATTTACTTGAATAACAAATCCTCTCGCAAGCGACTGCTTATTGATTGATGTTTGATATGAGAATTTACATGAGTTAATTTGATTTTCATTCCTAAATGCACACTTGGCTCTGAGCGTAAATAATATGTGTGATTTAACAAGCAGGAAAATACATTATAATCTCTCGAGAGATACATTTGGCGAATCACGCGACGGACTCAAACAAGTCGTCCGGGCAGCTGCGATGCATTTGGGCTCGCGAGGACCGGCCAATTATAAAGGCCCACCCAAACAGAGCGGAACCTCTGAACGCTAAAGACTCTTGTTGTCAGAGCAGGAATCAATGGCGGTGGTGGTTTGGCTCTGTTCAGGGGTACGTTGACATGGTCAGGTTAAACAGACGAGATACTCATCAGGAAAATCAATGCTGTTGTAGGATGTGACCCACATGGTCTTTGAGTGAGAGAGTCACATTACTCCACCTCGCGCCGAGTGTGTGTGCGTGTGGCGCCCGCAGTATTGACCAAAGAGAGGAAGAGAGAGACATTATCACAGCACATACTGATGACAATTGGTGGTACACAGAGACCTGCTAATCTTGTTAAAGTGTGTGTTAAAATACTTCTGTGTTTATCGCCGGGGCTGCGATTATTAACATTATTGATACTGCGATTATCACTTATCCCTGTGCCTCGCTCTCCGTTTGAGTATGTTTTCACACAATCGAAAAAGGAACCTTTACAAATTCCCAACGGAGATTCTGTTCAGTGTGCCTTTAGATTATAAAACACAACAGATACAAAACAACCACTAATTCTAACCCTGCATGTGTGTGTGTGTGTTTGCTTATCTATAGCTTTAGAAGTCACTAAAAATAAACTAAATCTTACGTTCAGAAATGCCCCGATTTGGAATATAAAGCAAATGATGTTTTTTGTTGATATAAATTCTAAAATGCAAGAGGTAGGTTTGGGATCAATTTTTGTTATAGGATTAGTATAATTATAATTAGCTTTTAAGTCAAAACAATAAAAGTCTATGGTACTGTATGTTCCCATTTATAAGTGTGTGTGTGTGTGTGTGTGAGAGAGGAAATGAGGTAAGAAAAGTGTATGTGTGAGAGTGTATCTGTTAAATTTCTCAATGCCTGTCAGTGCTCTTTCATACCAGAATTCAAATGTTCACAATCATATAATGAAATGTAATGATAATTGTATATCTGTGCAGTGTTATGCCATAGTGTAACCCACAGACTGGAGGGAAGGACTGTGAGAAAAACAGACTCTGGAAGATGTTTTTCCCTGGATTTTACAACCTTTGGCTCTCTTTCGCGTCTCCTGCACTCTCCGTTATTCCTTTCCTCGAATTGAAAGCGTCAAGGATGAAAGAGAGTGTGACTTCATCGTTCTGATAATTTGAGTCTAATATTTCTGGGGGACCAGGCCGACAGCTATTGGTGGACCGGTTTCAAAAACTAGGAAAAATATGTGCCAGTGTGTTAAACTGGCATCGGATTCTGTTTCTGATGCCTGACTCAAGCTACGTATTGCGTGCTTGCGCTTGGATTGTAAACAGTTAGGCTCTGAAGTACAAATAAAAGTAAACGAATATTAATGGAAGTCCGTAAAACTTCGACGAAACAGGAGGGAGCTGCGATTTTAAAGTTCTTTTTTGTTTTCGTCGACTTTTTATCGTCGTACGTCAGCCCTTCATTAAACGACCAGAAGTGTGACATAACGGAAGGCATTTGAAAGTCGCTGTATTGCACCTTTTTGTCACATGTCCAGTCTTATTACTTGCTATTGTAAGGATGTTTCGCCGCCGCCTCGTTCTTTTCAGAAACGGTATATAAATCCGCATGCCACTTACCTGCGGAGATGGCGAGAACATAAAACCCAGTATTTGCATTCAAAAGTGTAACTTTCCCCAAATAATTTGAATGGGGATAATTTGAATTTATGGAGAAACACTCAGTGCTGAATTTCAAAGTTCCTCGTAATGAAATCATCCGGCAGTAGAGACAGTGGGAGCCGTTCCTGAACGCAGTAGGTGGGGGTAGTTATAGAGGTGCAGGTGGGGGATGGAGGTACTCAGAGTGCCCTGTGGAGGCATTAGTGTGGACGGGTCATTACATCAGGGATGGGAAAGGAGAACACACACCAGTGAGCAGCCCATGTCATTTACGGAGGCCATCAGGGCCCATAGCACACTATAACATTCACTGCTTCATTTCCCTCGAGCTATCGCTCTTTTTTTTTAAATGAAGGGATGTAGATGTTCAGAGAGAGAGAGAGAGAGAGAGAGAGAGTTTGCGAGTCACACTGGAAACACTTTCAGTTTAGTTTGATCTTTTTGGAAAATGCAGCAGAAATCAGTTTGTTTAGGTCGGGCGCAAATACGTTTTCCTTATAATTGTATAGACGGCATCAACAAATGACTTTGTTCGGCAGAAGGAGTTGTTTGAGGGAGGCGTGCGTTTTTATTTATTTATTTGTTTGTTTTGCCTTGCGTCGGTTTTTTCTTCTAGTGTGTATTGGAGTTTTGAGTGCAGTTCTCGGAAAACTTTTCCTCAGAATTATTCCGATTCCATTATGCCATTTCGTCTTTTACTTGACTACATTTTTTGTGCAGCGCAGTGCGCTTATTTAAATAATTCAGAGGGAGCGTCTAAAAATACACAAAGTGTTTAAACAGTTGACAGTGACCCTTTTGTCAAAAAATAGAGGACGAATGTCACAGCCATGAATATTCGCACGTTCGATTTTAAAACCCTCAGCTACACGTGTCCCCTTAATCAAGTACTTATTTTAATTTATTTCCTCGCAGGGTTTTATTAGTATTCTAGCCGGTGGCGAAATGATTGTGACAGGACTGCGTTTTCTCCAGATTCCGGCCAGGATAAAAATACACAGGAAAGCCCAGCAACCCGCTTTTAAACCTGTCCTCCTGTATCCCTGCAGTGAGATGACCTTGGTCATTAAGGACACACACAGTTTTGTTTGGAAATAAAATGACAGAAAACAGAGGAATATGAAGTGCCTCCTCGAGACGAATCGTTTGTTGTTGGTTAAATTATGCAGCACATCATTATTGGGTGGCATTGCTATTATGAGCTGTTTATGTCTTTGACCTTAATTTTTGTGCTTCTTTGGTGTAATGTAAGCAATTCTCTCTTTATTTCTCTCTCTTTCTCTCTCGCCCAGACTGTAAGGCCCCCCTCTTTTGCATTTAAGTACTATGGTATGATTGTTGAAAGCAGCCATATACGGGCACAACAAATACAATCCTAAATCAGTAAAATATTAAAACTGCACGCGGAAATCAAAGCGAACGAAAAGTAGGCTAGCATAACGTTTCCATGAAAATATAAGGGACCGGAACATGAAACGACACTTCTCGGTATATGATATTAGGAGGATATTTGTTTTATGGGGTAAATACAGCTGAGGTAATACTGCTTGGGGCCCCCGTACGTTTCCAAACCCGTTTTATATCCGTGCACTCAGGTTCTGAGTGACTCCGGGGCCGGCGAGCCTGCGGAGATGCAGCCATGCGCTTGGTCGGCTGAATTTGTTTGACTCAGGTAATTGAAAGTGTTTTAAACTATTATAGCAACTTGAGGGCTTGTTTAAGTGTCGAGCTGTCCGTCAAACGTACACGGGTGGAAAGCATTGGCCTGTCACCCTGTCAGTCACGGGAAACGAGAAGTGTCGGCCTAATGGATTTCTTCAGGCGAACGTCGGCGCGGCAGCAGAACTAAAATCAATGTGTTGTCATGTGTGAGAGCGGAGCATCAAACAGGCAGGTGAATTGGAACTGTAGTTTAGTTGTAACGTCTACATTTGTGGAAGGCGGCCGGAGACAGACAGATGCTGCGTGGCTGGGGCTGAGAGAGCGTGGAAGGCCTCTTGTTATGATTGCCAGCGTGAGAGGGGTGCCTGACCTGTTTTTCCTTTATGTGTTGTGGCTCTTTCCCTGCTGCTTGATGGTTCAGGGCTGGCTACTGTGTGTGTGTGTGTGTGTCATCATGGCCTGTGCTCCACATAAGAACGTCTGGGTGTGTGTTTACAAACAGAATGCAGAGTGACACCGCGCTGCTCTGATTAATTGTAGCCATGATCTGAATTCACAGTAGAAAATCTGGTTTGTCTGGTGTGTTTACTGCATGGCTGCATATCAGCAGTGGTGCAGTGCTGCATCGCTTGTGTCTACGTTCTGTGGTGAATCTAAGTGCAATCACAGCAGCGTTTGTAGTCGTAGGTTTTTGGCTTCTGATGTGCAAAAATGTGAATCGACTGTGAAAATGTGAATTGACTGTGAAAATGTGAATTGTTGATTACGCTTTTAAAAATAATGGTGCTAAAAAAGGATTCTACAAAGCGATGCCACAAAAGAACCATTTTTGGATCCTTCAGTCAATTGTTCTTAAAAAACTGTTTCTTTCTTACATTTTTATAGACTAGAACTTTTCTCACTACAGAAAACGTGTCATGCATAAAGGTTTTGTGTATGTCAAAGGTTCTTTGTGGCATCATACAGCTCAACCAAAAACAAGGAACCTTTATTTTTAAGAGTGTATGTACTATAAAATCATTTTAAAATGTTATGCTGTGTTGGGTCAAACCTGGATTGTTGGCTTTAATTGACATGTCTTTGGACCTTCCACTGATCATCTGATGCGTATTGCACACAAAACTGGCGTCTTGTAATCTGATTGGCTGATTACTCAACATCCACAAGGAAAGCGCTAATCTGATTGGCTGATTACACAACATCCACAAGTAAGGGTCTTTAGGTGTTTTTTAATCAGTTGAGTTGGACATCAAGTGTCGAATAAGCACTTTAAATGAAGAACTAATCACTGGATTTGCCAAGGTTTCAGTAAATGGCATCAAATCTTTGAAAGCTATTTAGAGTTTTGTTAGAATCACTTAGTAGCATATTAACATTTTGGCCAGACTGTTGCTGCTTGCCAGGAAAAGCCGTCATAAGGACCAAACGTAATTTTTCAGTCAAACGTCTATTTAAAGCAAATAATCGCTCTTTTTTTACATTTTTACTTTCCTGTTAGTTTTGTTACCATGAGAATTAGTCTTTGGAAATACATGCCTCTATTTAATAACACAAGAGGCGACATAATCACCAGATTATGTAAATGAATTTACACATTATACACATTCTAATGGCTTCTGTTAATCAAGTCCATTATGTGATTAAAACGCTTCACTCTTTGATGCAAACACACAACTGTGTCTTACAGGGACACACCTGAGATCACTCCCAGATGGCTGTGACTTTAACCAGACACCCATACACACACTCTCTGTTCCACATGCCTCAATCTAGTCGCCTGTGTCAGAGCCTATAATGAGTGTCCTGACAGCACAAAAGTTCTGCTTTTCTTTGTGCACCAAAATCTAGTGGAAAATATCACCCTGAAAGTAAACTTTGATCGTCAAGGTTTTTCAAGCTTTAATGTTGCTCCAGGAAATAGTTCTGATTGGCAACGTTTATCATACCTTTGTATTGCAACGGCAGGATATATTTTGCAAATCCTGAAAGGAAAGGTGACTCATATTAGGCCTGTTTACAAAGCTTTTCACTTGACTCTGAGGCCACTCTGTCAACTTTTAGCAGACTGACGCCAGACGGTGTGTTTGCTAACGCGCTCGCGCGGAGCTCCGCTCAGCTTTGGGGCCGCGACAACGTCAGTCGCTCACTTTCCTCTGTTGTGCTCCGTCGCGTCACGACTTTATTTATTCTATCGCTCTAATGCGGGTCACGGCGTACGGCTGTTTTTACCGCCGCATTGTCATTTCCTCCCAATACGACCATAACATGATTTATGGGCGACAGCTCCGATTCCGTCACCGCGCGAGATCCAGCGCTGTCGTGCGCCGTGCTAACTGGATACAGACGCGCTGTCTCTTTTGAGCTAGACCAGACCTGTCTGAAAACCAATCAACTTATTTCATCATGTTGGAAATGAAAAGACGTAATTATTCATAATTGGCCTTTATATTTTGCTCTTCGTGATTTTCGCCACATTTTAGGTGACATTCATTCAGCGCGTCGGAAAAAAAGAGATGAGAACGATTTTGTGTTCCGTTTGAAAATGATTATGCGTGACGCGTGACAGTTTTTTTCCCTCCATTTGCTTGGATTTTTTTGTGGGACCGTGCTTTGATAATGCTGTTACTCTTTCGTTTAGAGTTTTGTAGCCTAGTTTTCTCTTTCTGTCTTCAACAATGTTATTAGCTCTGAAGCGAGAGAGAGAGAGAGAGAGAGTTTGTAAAAGAATTGAAGTAGCTTATTTCAGCTGCTTGTGCCACTTCTGCAAGTCACGGTAATAATGGAAGCCAGTGATCCAATAGCGCATTTCCAAGCGTAGTTTTCTGTTAGAACACACTTGGTGCCGTGTGCTCCAGAATGTGCTGAGGAGAGTGTTTTTTCATAGCGTCAGTGATGAATCTGTTTTGGTTTCAGGCTGCACAACATTTTTACACTCACTTTATATAATGTGACAATTTGCTTAAAACGTTTTTTTCCACGTTCACCTGTACTTCGCTGTGTGGGGTTTTAAAAGTTGTATTTGTCTGTTGAAAACATAAAAATCTTTTGTACGGTGTTGTATTACATGAACTGGAGTGGTTCTTATGTAAGAGACTTATATGGGCAACATATGTTTAAAAAATGACTTTTAGCATGATTAGCTGGTGCCGTTTTTGTCTGGTTACAGAGATTTTGTCTAAACGCATCAGTTTACGGTAAATACACTAATGGTATTTCATTTGAATGTTTTTGTGCCTGGGTTTTCAACTTGATTTCTGTGGCGATATAATAGAATATAAATATATTTTAGTTGCTATTATGTATTATTTAACAGTGTGGTCTGTCTAGGTTATGCAAAAACTGTCCTTATTATATTAAATTAATTTTAAAGTAATAAATTACTCCATAGTTGAAATTGTTAGCATTATTATTAATATTATTATTATTATAAGTCTACTAATAAACAGAAAGCTAGTGATTTTGAGGGAGACAAATACTGTCTGAGTGTCAGATTGAAATGTATTATTTTAAATGAATCTGCTCCAGTCAGATGAAAACTTTGTAATAATGACATCATCCTTTCAGGAAGTGAACTCTTTGAGGAGAAGTAAAGGTCCGCTGTTTTTTTAGCACTTGATCTCGTGTCGTCAACCCATTTGCAGTTTTTTTTTTTTGGATACTTGAGAATTACCTATCACACTTTTACAATCTTTGCTTTAAAAATCACCTTTCAATTTGGAATTCGACTGTAAAATTCACAGAATGACCCGTAGGGGCCCGTAACTGCGTCAAAGAATAAATGAAATAACAGCGTGTTAGGCGCACAGAAATATCTTTGAATGACAGGAACACTTAAAGCATCATCTTTAGACGCCATTGTTACACTCCACTTTCTTTAGTCATTTCTCACCGCCAACACGATCAATACAATAAAACCTGGAGCAGAAGCAGAACTAGTTGACCCCGCAGTGAAGGGACGTGGACAAAAGAGAGGAGAGCAGACAGGGGGACATACAGCGTCATATGGTTCTAGCTGAGCGCGTGAGGCGGGGAGATGTGACAGTGTGCCAGGGGTGTTCTCCAGACCTTTTTCTGAGACTGTCTGTCCACATCAGGGACTCACAGAACTGCTGGTGGCTGGTTTGTCATAGCAGGCGGGTGAGCGGATGCTGCACGCTCCTCTCTTGGAAAAATGATGGATTTGGTTTGATCTAAAGCGCAGGAACAGGTTTTCCTCCGCAAGTGCTGTCTTTCTGCCTGACTGCAGCTTCCTCTTTGCGTTTATGTTTGTCTGTTTGTTGACAGTATGAGTTTTAGATTCACATGGTTTGATGGACACGGTGTATTTTTGGTTTTGCAATACGCACAGATCCCTAAAAGGTTCTTTACAGTGATGCTATAGAGGAACCATGTTTTGGTTCCCCAGAGAACCATTTAGTCAAACGTTCTTAAAAGAAGCTTTTCTTTCAGGCCTTTTCATAGTTTAAAGTTCCTTGGTCCACTACACAGAACCTTTTGTGAAACAGAAAGGTTCTACGGATGTTAATGGTTCTTTATGGAACCGTCTGCCCACAAATGATTCTTTAATGGCATCGTGAAGCACATATTTTTAGAGTGTATGGTGGGAGGTTGATTTTGGGAAAGTCTGGCCCAAAAATAAGACTGTGGTCTTATTATTAAGTGGTCTGAATGAATATTTCTTTATCTTTTTTACATCATGTACCCCCACAGCTCTGTTATTACCCTCAAATGTCTCTCACATCAAACCAGGAATATGTTCATTTTAATATCTGTTATTTATGATATCTTTTAGCATTCTTGTCATACTTAAAGTTTATTTACACCACTTTATTTACCATTATTAAAATGAGATTCATCAAAATTATTAATTGAATTCATTGATTGTTAATAATAGGTTTGAAGTCTTTCCTGTCCTCTTGAACTTTTGGTTGAAAAATTACCGGCCTACACAGCTGATTCTACGAGTAACTCTAGCACCTTTATTCTGCAGCTGTAATTTAAAGTCCACGAGAAGGAAGAAAGCTGCTCATTGTGTTTGTGGCACGTGAAATTATGATTCAATATTACTAAACGTGTGTACAGATCAGATGCTACTAGATTTAAGACCAGATCACAACAAACAAGACACCAGCTTTATTGTGTCAAAGAAAACAGTATTGTAAAATAAATGTATACATGTTTGTGACATTAACCATCTTACCTATCCTGTAAGGTTCCCCACAAAACAATCATTCAGTGACATCGACGGATCTCTTTGGAATAATCTCCGATCCTTCTGGGAATACATGGATCATCAGCTTTTCCAGAAACATGTGGAGTCTCTCACAGTAAGAGTAAGGAGGAACATTCGTACAGACATTTTAATCTCTCATTTTATTTTTTGTATAATTTGTTTTAAAAAAAACAAGTCACACTGATATAAAACCGCTGATTGAATCTGTTTTATTGGGAGCGGAGATCATAAAAACATGAGTAGACACACATTTTATTTGTTTAGATACAGAAAAACTTGTTTTTTATGCAACTGTTCAAAACTGTTTTCCATTTTCCTCCCACACCCCTCCTCTGACACACACACAGACACACACACACAGACACACACACACACACACATACACACACACAGACACACACACACAGACACACACACACACACACACACAGACACACACACACAGACACACACACACATACACACACACACTCAGAGTGGCTTAAGCCTCTGGAGAGTTGGCATGTGGCACATAAGTTCTGTGTGAGGAGTGAAGGTGTGGTGAGATGCATTGAGACAACGTTTCTTCAACTTACCATGACTTGGCCAGCTGTGTTTTCACCCAGCAGTGGGTGACGGGCAATTGGGGCTGATGGGTGTGTTCTGTTCGTCATCTGTTTATACCTCCTGCCCCAGTGTCTGTTGGGAGGACGTGCCCTGTCACTTCAGGTGTGTCACGCCTCCCATATGCCATGGATATCTGAATCTCGGCCAATCAGACGCCACCCCACTGACCTTCTCCGGAGCCATGAGCATGATGGGAGCTGAAGGTTCGAGCTGGTGGCGCAACGATGGTGAGAGACTCTTGGAGAAGAAGGCGGGGGGGAGGGGGGTTGGTCGTAGGGTCGAGGTCTCGCCCGGATAAAAGCGCAGGTTGGGATTAGATGGCGTTTTGTTGGGACAGCACCCCACCCCCATCCCTTGACCCCTTCTGCACCCCTCCTGCATGTGCTGTCGATGTTGGGGCGAGGTGAGGCCGGGTGTGGTATGGATTTACATGGCTGTTAATTAGAGTGGAAGAAGTGATTGGCTGCTAGATGCATTGCAGTAAAGAGTGCACAGATGCAGCCACGCCGGCGAGAGTAACGCATGCAGGCATGGCGCATCAGCCCGCGTCACAGCGCTGCAGCTCAGCCGAGCCCTGCCCTGTCTAACACGATTTGCAGAGTGTCACCCTGTCGCCTCTTCTATCCTTTCCTTATTTTATCCCTCTTTTCCTCTTTTCTCTTTAACCATTTCTATGCTTTTGACCACACTCATTTTATTGCAAAGATAACCCGACATTTCAATACTTTTTTTAAGGTTGGATGAAGCATGAAATTTTTATGTCACCAAATTTAATTGCAAAAGAAATAATGGCTGTTATTAAACAGGTTTCCCGAGCGCTCCTCTGACTCGTCTGCCATTGGTCGGGTAAATATATAGCCCCGCCTCCAAACTCATTGTGTCAGTGCTGCTGTGTCAGATGGGTTGGTATGCTCAAACAAACATATTTTTATATTGCTTCGGGTTTTTCACTTTATTTTGCATATTAAGCCAGAATAGGTGAAATATTTGAAGGTTTAGAAAATGTCACATTTCACCTTTAACTCGGTTCTTTGACCTCTATTGTGACAAAGGTCAGTTTTAGAAAATTCTCCCGTAAAAATGGGAGAAAATCTGGACAAAAACATCCTCTCCGCCCCTCCGTGCACATATCTGAGCACATTGTCTCGTTGATGTTGCCGCTTTTTGTGTGATGTCACAATCAGCATCTGTTGGCATGGCGATGGTGGCACAACGGTTAGTCTCAAGACAGGGGTGGCAAATTGATGGTCCCCTCTCATTTAGTGCAGAAGAACGAGGAGGGACCGAGGTCTCATGGTTCTCTCAGTTTAAATGCATGGTGACATTGTATGAAAGCATCGGTGGGGGGGGTCAGAGACTCAGACCTCCGCCCAGACTGGCCCATAATAACCGGGGTCTTAAATCAACACCAGGCTTGTAATAACATTTCAACCAGTGTTGTTCCTCTGGCAATTAAAGCCTTCACAAGGCTCCGCTTTTCTGTCTGATGCCTCCTTTGATTTTTCAGGCCCGCCTGGTGAAGGGCTTTTTTCCCTTCTTCAGTTTTTCTTCCAGTGAAAATTCGCTTCTCTTCTTACGCTGAGCAGTAGATGTGGCAAACTGTACAGAATTGCAGCCATGCCCAAAGCGTCTGTATTTCACCCCGATCCCCCAGGGCTTTGTAACTACACACACGCGTGTTCAGTGCATAAAGAGACAGAGAGAGAGAGAGAGCGAGAGAGAGAGAGAGAGAGAAAGGTGTTAAGTATGGTAGAGTCAGAAAAAAGTGCTTGTGTTTACAGGTCTGTGCACGAGCTGTAGGTTAATAAATTAGCACAATACAATGTGTTTTTTGTAAATGGAAGCGTGTCGGCTGATTTAAAGGGACAGTTCAGCCCAAAATTAAATGTGTGTTATTTATATGGCTTTCTTACTTCTGTGGAGGACAAAAGGAAAATGTGTAAAAACGAGCTGGTCAATCTTTTGCATGCGATTATAATGACACAAAAGACTAATAAATAAATTGGAATAAATGAATTGATTTTTTTTTTGCAATAAATGGTTTGATCTGGTTGAAGGAAAACATTGTGTAAGATTCTGACTGATCCGGTTCTCCAGCGATATGAGTTGTATTTACAATATCACAATATATTCACTTTGCATATACAATACCACAGTAATGATTATTTTTTGTGAAGTTATATATATACATATATATATATATATAATAAGTGTATAGTGTTGAGTGTAACAGCGAAGGACTGTAGCATTTAAAACCCTGTCAGTGTTCCTCTCTCTCCAGAAACTCAGCTGTTTGAAAAGCAGAGATGGTGTTAACAACAGCAATTACCTGCCTCTTAGGAGGAAGAAGAGGGAGGGACGCGTTCTTCCTCGCGCTCGCGCGTTTGTGTCTTTGAATCCGCACTGAAAACTGCCATGTCGGCTGATGTCAAGCTCGTGTGTGTGCTCGGTGGGCACCGTCATTTGTCTAATATATCTGTTTTTACCTTCTAAAGGTCTGTGACACCAGGGGGCTTCGAGGGGGCCAGGAGACCCCCAGCCCCACTCACAGCAGCTGATACAATCCACCCCTAAGTGTCTCTCTCTCTCTGTCTCTCTCTCTTTCTCCAGCAGGCCTTTGAAGTGGGGTGATGAGGGTAAGTTAATTATCCCCATTACACAGGCCTGGCTACATCCAGCCCTGCCTCAGCCCCAGCCTTCCTCTGTCTGTAATTACACCGAGAGGGAGGCAGAAACTGTCAGCAACATTTAAAACAGACCATCTGATAAAAACACTCCAGCAGAGAGAGAGAGAGACAGAGAGAGAGAGAGACAGACAGACAGACAGAAAGAGAGAGACAGAGTGAGGGAGAGAGAAAGACAG
Organism: Botia kubotai; assembly: GCA_036877585.1. Lineage (NCBI taxonomy): Eukaryota > Metazoa > Chordata > Actinopteri > Cypriniformes > Botiidae > Botia > Botia kubotai. Next base: position 556 of record JAZGTI010004514.1, on the reverse strand, counting down.
ACAGACAGACAGACAGAGAGAGAGAGAGAGAGGGAGGGAGGGAGAGAGCGAGAGAGACAGACAGACAGGCAGGCAGAGAGAGACAGAGAAAGACAGGCAGACAGACAGAGGGAGAGAGAGAGAGAGAGACAGACAGACAGACAGGCAGAGAGAGAGAGAGAGAGACACACAGACAGACAGACAGACAGACAGACAGACAGACACTGGCTCCAGATGTTGATGTAGATGTTTAGAGTGATTGAACAGGGGACTGCATGTGTAGAACGGGTATCTCTCTCTCTCTGAGCATTGACTCTTCCTGACTAAATGCAGGAACTGCTGATGTAACACAAGGTAAGATAAGGGGAGTTGACATAAGACACATTTGGGTAGTTGACATTCTGCAATGTGATGATATTTTTATATATATTTGAGATTACATTTTGAAACTGTATTTTGCTAGTTATGCTTTTATAATTTTAATATATCTAATGTTTGATTACCTCATGTTAATTGAGATTCGTCATTAACCATTTGTAGAACTTTCGTACATTTGTTTTCGTAAAACATTATTAAA
>JAZGTI010004513.1:0-27893 GCA_036877585.1 Botia kubotai | reverse complement strand
GCGCCGAACTCTGCTAGCATCAGTGCGCGAGAGAGACCGAGTGTGTTCACTCCGCTCCGCCTCAACTAAACGTTGTTTTAATAATCAAATGTCTCTGTGTCGCGCGACACAACGAATCGATTATGAAATTCGTCGCCAACTCTTTTAGTAATCGATTTTTATCAATTTAATCGATTCGTTGTTGCAGCCCTAAATCAGAGGAAGGTTAAGTTTAAAATTAAAACGTTTAAATGTAATATATATTTTTCTCCTGGTCTTTATTTTAATTGGGTCATAAAAAAGATCAATAATTATCGATATCGACCGATATGAAACACTGATATCGCGATACAGTTTTCAGCCATATCGCCCAGCCCTAGGTTAACTAAATGTTAACTAAACTATGTGAACTAATGTCAGAGGTTGTGAGAGATCATGTCACAATTTTGATTAAATTGGGAATTAAATAAAACGCTACACTTGCAACATTGCAGTGACAATGTTTGCGTAAGAACATTAATTGGAACCTAAATAGAAATTTTGCTGTTTTAAAAATGAATAGAGGTAAAGATGTGAATGTGTTGTTTTGACTCAAGAATCAAGGTATGAATAATATCGTTCAGATCTATAGTTAATGTGAAAGGAATGGCTAACACAGAATATGAATATTTGTTCAACATTTTGATCTATCATTTACTAAATATGACGGTATGTCATTTTCAACCCTGTTTTTTTTTTTAATGAAACACAACACAAAATATATGAATTTATAATCCAGCTCTTCCGAGGCCATGTGATAGCTGTTAGGAGCAGATCACAATCTATACTGTTATTCACAGACAATTTTACAAACAAACCTCAACATCTTTGTTTTTTTTGTTTGTCTCTGAATGTCATGCATAGCCTATTTGTCTTTACACATTAAATAATGTAGCAGCATTTGTTTACTGCAAAGCGATCACAAACACTCTAGTATTTGTGACTAATGTTGTTGTGAAATCTCACGTCAAATAAATAATTGTCAGCTCTCTTTTACAGCACGTAAGTCCTGCTAATACAGCTAATTTCCCTGGCCTTCACAGCTGCATTTGTCTCGGTTATTAAAATGTTCTAAGCTTCTTTTTCATGAGATTTATATAGTTTTGTGTAATGTTACTCTCCATTATGGCTGTCTGCCGTGTGTAATATGCCATGTGCTCTTCTGCTTATTTCTAACACAATAAAACAACAGCTGAGCAGTGCTGACAGAGCGTTGTGTTCTCTGTTCACTTCTGCCATTACAGGGCTGAGCCATTACAGAATGGCAGTACGGCTATTGATCTTTTTGTTTGCATTAATTCCTGCAGAGCAAGAAAGACTTCATGAAGCAGAGTTATCTTTTGTGTGCTTTCTACATCCTCCTTTGCTACCTCATTCTGTCTGTAGTGCAACCTACCCTATTTCTGCAGACAAAAAACAAATGACGTCAGGGTGTCAAATATCACTTGTTTTTATTTTACTCATGAGAGATAAAATCTAATTTTTAATTATTAAATCTAATTATTAATACATATTAATAAACAAATATATGTACAGTAAATAAAATAGCTTTCATTTATAAACAAAGTTATTAATGATTTATTATTTATTAACATTTGAGTAAAGTTGTATTGTTTTTGTTTATTTTAAATTATAATTTAAAACAGTCAATCACATCTTTTTTATTTGTAATTTCTTTTTGACAATTTTTAGTATGCAATTAATTTTTTCATATAGATCATTTGTGTTTTTATGTTAACTTATACATGATTAACTATATGGTAACTAAAACATAATTACTGGTAATGTTGAACAGATTGAATAAAATGTGCCTGTATATGAACACAGCATCACAGCTGTGTGTTGTTGCTGTGAGTAAGATTGAGTGAATGCTTTGCTCTGGAGGTGACCTCTGGCATATGGCATATGTACCCCTGACTGCTGTAGCCCTCGCTGCCTACTGCTGTAACAGAACCTGTCAACAGGGGGGTTTGGCCGTACTGTAGGCCAGACGGAGTCCAGGGAATGGTACACGATCCAGACCAAAGGGTAACTGTGTCTAGGGACTAATGAAACAAACATGCGCTCTCACCTGTGCTGTCATCATAAACCACAGTGACCGTTTTCCACTTGAAGAAGTGTACTAGGTCTAAAATGGCTCTGCTGAGGGAGGAGAAATCAGGGTAGAGACTGACGTAGAAAGAGTCGCGGTTGTCTGACACTTGGTGCTTCCACTTGGTCTGGATGTGTGGCACCCCCAGAGCATTACAGATGGACTGCACCGCGTTGGCTGAAGAACTGTGGGAGGGACCAAAAATGGCTGCCACTCCCAGAGAAAGCTGGTCACAAGCTGGAGAAACAAAAAATCAAATGCATAAAACATGATGATCTGATTTATTTGATTTTTGTTTATTTGAATATTAAGTTTTAATTCAATAATATATACTATTAATACTGTTAATAAACAAAACGAAATAAAGTGATCAATTTGATATATTTTAATAAATATAACATTGTGCAAGCCACTTACATATACTTCAATAATTCATATGAATGTGTATTGCAACATTGTTAACATTGAGGATTTAATTCATTTATTAGAATTTTTGTAGTATTTCAGGAAAAGCGACAGTTTTACTTGCAAAATTTCATATAATCTTTAAACAAACTGTCAGGGTAAAAGCACAGTTACTGATACAGTGTGTAATGGAGTGTATAATAATTATAAGAGAACTCAGATGTTTCCCCAGTGTGTAAATGACAAATGACAGCAGCCTGCAAACCTGTCTCATGGGATCAGTCGTTCACTGAATTGCCCCTTCCAACTCATTACATAAAACCAATAAATTTGCTCTGTTTATGCACCAGATGACTACTGATGTCTCCCTAAGCTTAAATGAATTTAAACTCCAGCACACTTTCTTGTTGATGTATCTCAAAGAAGATTATTCTCTGATCAGGTAAGAAACTGAAGCACAGAAGACGAGGACCTCACCTTTTCTGGAGGCCTCAAAACTGTCATGGATGTTGATCCTCTGTATGTCGTACGTCAGCGTAGTGTTTGGCAGTAAGGTTCGGTTCCTGTTGATTGTATTTAAAGCAAACTTAAAGGCAAGTTCCTCCGCACCAGATGGGCCACTTTCAATGGATTCAAATATCCCCCCTAAACAACAAGAACATACCAAAAGAGCAGTGTTACTTATCTGATATCTACTTAGTTATTATAGCAGAGGTCCACTCATTGAAAATTATTATAATAATACAAAAGGTTTTATAGCACCCCGATATAAAAATTTATTTTTTACACTTGTATAACTGTGGTTATACAATGATCATTTAGTATACAACATTTAGTTTACATGTGTATTTAAATAAATGATGGCTTAAACATTTATGAAAAAATGTATACAAATGTAGGATCAACACTAGTACACACTGTGCACAATAATAAATGCAAATGTTACATTTTACACATTGCAGGTTTCGAAAAGAAAACTGCAAAAAACAGAAGAGCATTGTACAATATATGGTATGACGTAAAAATATGTAGTTTGCGAAATTCTTATTAAAGTAAAGAACAACAGTGTGATAACAAACTGCAGTTTTTCTTTGACTTCACCTATATAAGCATATAATAAATCCTTTTCCCTATATTTTCATCCAGAAGTAATGTTTTTAGAGTGCTAACTACACACAACTGGCTTTCTGAGTGTGCTTTGACAGGCTGTAGATAAATGAATGCCTTTAGTGTTGGAGACTGATGTGTTCTGATTGGCCGGCGAATCAATCAATCAAACCCTGGGTAGCAGTGAAGCACAGCGCAGAGAGATTTTCAATCTCTGCGCTGTGCTTCACTGCTACCCAGGGTTTGTTTTGCTTGGGTCAGTCAGCAGTTTGGCCCTGTTGATTTACCATATGTCAGATTAGAGCCCAGCTAAGTGTTTAACTTACACTCATGGGAGGCTCAGTCATTTAAATGTTTCCTCAAGACAGCACGATAAACAGTTCACTGGCACATACAGTCCACACACATCTCTCGTCTGCTCAATTTATGTGAGGATCATAGTGATTAAAGTCAGAATTATTATTATTATTAACACCATAGATGTTGCAAATACTTCAGCTATAGGCTCCTCTCTCAATTATAACTTCTGTATGCAGAAAAAAGATTTGGCTATTACATCACATGTCCAGGTACTGTAGATGGTGCAGAGTTTGTAGTGTGCTCTTACAGCAGTTGTTTATAATTTAAAACTCCATGTTAAAAAATTATTGCCTTTCAAAAAAGGCAAAAGTTATGGATTGCAGCTTTAATAAGTTTTAAAAAATAGGAATAAATAATAACCATTAGTCAAGCAGTAATTTAATTTGATTCCATAATATCCCTAAAAATAAATCACCCACTTTCTTTCTTATTCCAGCAAAAATAAAATCTGACATGGAAAAAATTATCAAAAGTACAAACAAAACACAAAAGCAGAATTAGACATGAAATGACTAAAGAGTGGTTGGAACAAAAGCCTGTCAGGTGCTTCCTGTTATATTTCTTTAATATGCTAACAAGCATATAACATGAACAACAGATGTGTGAAACGAAATGTTTCTTTTGTAATATAATGTCTGCTAAGAAAATACTCATGTACAACAGCAAATCTAAGGGGTATTTTGGAGAGGAAACGCCTCAGGTTACGTATGTAACCTGGTTCCCTATAACAGGGAACGAGACTTAAATGATGGTATACTCCTGGTAGAATGGGCTCTAATGCCCAGAGATGACACTAAGCAACAGGCCAGAGTAATAGCATCTGTGATCCAGTAAGATAAGTGCTGTTTTGTGAACACATTACCTTGGCTGTGACCACCAAAATGGACTAAGAGCTGGAAGGTCTTACACAAGGGAGGCCTGGCACAAGATGTTGGTGGCACAGGAACCCCTTCATGGGCCTGGTCCCCAGCATGCTGCTGGCATCAGGTGTTCTTCTTCTTCGCAGTCTTCGAGGAATGCATGGTGCTCAGATCGAACTTCCTCTTAGGCTGCGAGGCCTGCATGTGCTTCCCAGTCCCCTTAGGTCTCTGTGTGGGAGCTCGAGCAGCCATTGGCCTTTTAAATCAGACTTAAAAAAGAAAAGGTGGATGGACCACCTGACACTGCAGCTGCTTTGCCTCAGTGGGGGAGAAGTTGCTTGAATACCTCCGATTGCTTCTTAACGTCACGATATCTGTCAACGACGAAGCTAACGTTGTGTGTCAGACGTTCCCACAGGAAAAACTTAAAGACATGCTAAGAGACCTGACTCAGTCACTCAAGCTGAGTGCTGTTGCTTTTGATTGGGCACCTGTCTAGTTAACAATGCTGTGCCCCTTTGCTTGCTTAAGTCAGAGTCCTGCTCGATAGCGCTCTCAGAAGCAGTAATAAATTTATTACCCAACAGCTCTGAAATCAATGGCAGCACAATGCCTTCATTTCTGCATCCAGGGGGAACATTTACTAACAGCAGATAGAAGAGATGAGTGAGCTATAATAGCAGTAAGATTGACATTCATCATTTGACATGATCAATGACTCTGACCACACTGGAATTTTTCTCTAAAACCATAAATTTGAAAATTTAAAGTTTATCTGGACAATCCTAAAAAGATATGAACCTAAAATGAATATTCATGAAAATAAATAAAATGAACTAAAAGGTATATTTAAAAATTGACAAAATAAAGGTAGTACATGCATAATGGATATACATATACACACACACACACACACACACACATATATATATATATATATAGAGAGAGAGAGAGAGAGAGAGCGCTCTGGAAAAAATTGAGACCACAGATGTTTCTTAAATTAGCAACTCTACAGTTTTGACAGCCATTCCAATGTCAGTGTCAACAAAGGCATCTCATTCTCTTTAATGAAGTACTGATTAAGTGATCACCTGAACCAAATTCTACTTAATGTGGAAAATTATAGAAAACACGGTTGTGGTCATCACTGTCTTCTAGCAATATGAACAGCTAGATGGCAAAAACAGTGCTAACAGAACCTCAAAAGTAAGTGGAATCAAATAATAACTATTTGATTAAGAAACATTTTGAGTGAGAGAAAAAAAGGAGTTCAATTTTGGCTTTACAAGCAGAGGGATACAGTAAAAACAACTCTCCACTGAACGAGATGACCGCCAACTCTTTTAAATATCAGTCAAAAACTGTAGGATGACATCAAGTGACCTACAAAAAGAATGGCAAATTCTAAAATGCATGGCGAGAACAGTTCGAAATGGGCTCCTGGATGCAGGGCTGAAGTCGTGCAAAGCTAGATAGTCCTTTATCAATGAGATATAGTACTGGAGTAAGGTCATCTTCTCTGATGAGTCAAATTTCCAGCTTTGCCCAACACCTCTATCGTCTAATGGTTGGACGGAGACCTGGAGAGGTCTACAAGCCACAGTGTGTCACACCCACTGTGAAATCTGCTGGAGGATCCACTTCAGCGAGGCTGTAATTGGGCAAATTCATCTATGTGAGAGGTGCATCAATCAAGCCACATGCAAGGTTGTCCTGGAAGAAAATGTGGTTCTATCTGCTCTGACAATGTTCACCAACTCTGAGGATTGGTTTTACCAGCAGGACAATGTTCCATGCCACACAGCCAGGTCAATCAAGGTTTGGATGCAGGATCACCAGATCAAGACCCTTTCATGGCCAGCTCAATCTCCAGACCTAAACCCCATTGTACCAGGGTTATTTCAGCAATTTTTTTTTAACTCTTCCTAAGTTAAAACATTAGTATTGTGTTTAAAAAAATACTATGAACTTGTTTTCTTTGCATTATTTGAGTGTCTGAAAACACTGCATTTTTTTAAACTAGAGTTCATTTTCTGCAAATAAACCCTTTAATTGTCAATGTTTATTTGAAATTTGGGAGAAATGTTTTCAGTAGTTTATATGACTTTTATTTTTTATTTAAACGCATACCTAAAAAAAATAAAACAGGAGAAACTGAGCATTTTGCAGTGGTTCTGTCCAGAGGTGTGCGTGCATGCACACACATAAATTTGGTCTAATAAAAATGCGCTCTAAAATGTGAATGTCCTTCTCTCTTCACTGCAACAGCAAGCAATACATTTTCATTGTTCTGGACGTCTTCCTGTTTCAAATGGAAATATGTCAACATAAGATAAAAACAGGTTCTGTGAAACTAGATTAAGGTTCTAAGGTTCTTTAAAAAACAGTAGAAAGTTGTCATGATACTGTGGTTAATTTAAAGCAGGTTATTTACTCTTGATATTTGTTTTTGAAAGGCTCTCTTCACAGCATAAAATTAACTTGTGCTTGTCCCTGTCAGCAGCAACAATTGCAAGTAAAAAAAAATTCATTGTAAACCGGCGTTACACTTTTTTTTATATATAAGGAAATCAAATGATCAGCTTAAATAAAACTGATCTCACTGATGTCACTGCAGGTGGCTCCGTTAATGCACCTGGTGCATGTTTTCATGTCCACTGCTCTGTGAAGTTAACTTTGATGATTATTATTGGTAGGCTGTTAATGCTGATTGTTTTGGCAAAACAGCTTTGTTTACTATTTGCTGTCCAATGCGGTGGAGGAACCAAAGAACCATGCTGAGCTGCATAATTAAGAGGAGCATTTTCCCTGAAGACATAAGGGGATTTGAGGGAAGTTAAATCTCATCTGCTTAAATGCTGGTTCATATTGGGTTTTATTGTAAGTGCAAGCACACTTTTATAGCTTACAGCAATGTGCTGAACAATTGCTGGAGGAGCAGTGAAACTAATGCAGCTGTGAGAAGGTTGATCTGCGATGTCTTTAAACTGCAGCTGATGAGAACATACATACTGTATGGTCATACTGATCAGACAATCCACTTCAGCAGAAGATAATTACACCAAATATGAAATTAATTATTCCTTCCTATTTCATTTACATATAAACTTTGACTTCTAAAATTCCTTAAAAAACACAAACAGAAGTGTTTTATGTCATTGTGTGGCATGATAGGATAGTGTCTGGTTTGTTCTTAGTTTTCTGTGAGCAGAACATAACCATTGAGACTGTGATGGACAGAGTGACTACAACACAGATATCTAAAGGGGAACATTTATCCTAACTTTCAAGGAGAAGAGGGTTAAAAACGTGCAGGGAGAAATCAATAACAAATCAGGTTTAGGTTTGATGCAGCATTAAGGAGCTTATTTTTATGAAGAAAATGCTGGTTTATGCTGGTATTTCCAGTCCCCAATGGTGACAGTTTAAATGCTATCAGTGTCTGATTATCAGCGTAGCATATCGAGATGCATAGCTCAATGTAACAGGCTTGTAGACAGGCAGCATGTTCTCAGGTTGTCAACATGCCTGGAGCTCACAGAGAAAATGAAATGTCTCAGGTTATAGTGTAACACAATTCACTGAGATAGAGAACAAGATGCTGCGTCATGGCTCGACGCTATGGGGAACGCACTTCAGGCATGCTGGGTCTGAACACATGTAAAGTCATGCCTATTTATAGGTAGTTCAAGATCATGTGACAGTGTTGCATGCCACATAGCCTTTAAAAGGCACCTGCAAATGTCATAAAATTCTAAGTCTGAAGCAAGGCCATGCAGGCCATGCCATATGTTAATGCACACTATGCCACAGTGAGGGAAGGCCTGCCCCATATGCTGTAAAACATTTGCACAGAGAACATCAGGAGCAGAGAAAAAGACTGTCAACCAAGGAGGACCTCAGCACTTAGGGTTGAATTCAAGTCTAATCTAATGAATGTGTGCAAAGAGTACCAGCCTGATGCAGCGCAAACATCACTTAGAGATGCCCGCTTAGACAGTGCCTTAGATGATACTACACAACTGGTAGAATGGGCTCTAATGCCAAGCGGTGACACTAGTCACAGGGCTCATAAGCCATGGTAATAGCATCTGTGATCCAGTAAGATAAGCACTGTTTTGTGACCACATTACCTTGGTTGCAACCACCAAAACAGACTAGGAGCTAAGAGGTCCCACGCCACTGGCTTAAGTGGATAAACATCCTCTAACTGAATAGAAGCTCTAACTGGACTCAATAAGTGACGCATTTTCTGTACCTGTGATTAGGTGGAAAGCAGAAGGCCTGAAGTACCACCAGGTGACCACCAGTAGCAGGCACCTTGGTCTAGGGTGCAAAGTCTGGTCTGGGGTGCAAAATGGCATTAACAAAGCCAGGGACAAAATCCAAACAGGCAGAGGCTACAGAAATAGCCTGTGGATCTCCTACCCTCTTGAGTAATGTCAGAGCTCGAGAGTCTAATATTTATCTAACTTTTCTAAGACTGACTCTAGAGGCTCAAATGTAGCCCTAGGTAAAACTACATTTACATTTAGGCATTTAGCAGACACTTTTATTCAAAATGACTTACAAGTTGAGAAAAACAATAAAGCACAAACTACAGTATAGTCCCAAGAAAGGACCTGTGTGTGACAGAAAGACCTCACACAGAAAACAAGAAACCAAAGGATGTCTCCCAATTGAGGCTCCATCAACAGGTTCATGGCTAGCAGAATCAGTGGCCACATAAAACTTAAGCCATAGCAGGAGCCAACCCTGAACAGAGGTGCTCTTGAAATTTTTTTAGCAATGAACCAATAGGGGAGTGACCTGGGTCAACATGGTTTTGCTCACACCATGACACAAAGAGCTGCCACTTCAGGGCACAAAGTCTCCTAGTAGACAGCACTCTGGAAATCAGAATGGTTTCTACAACTTCAGTTTAGTGACCAGCATCTAAGAGCTGGCCGCCCTCAGAAGCCATACCCACAGTTTCCAAATTCCCAGCCGGGAGTGAAAGATTAAACCCTGAGCCTGAGAGAGAAGATTCCTCCAGACTGGAAGCTCCCAAGTCTCCAGGAGAGATATTAGGTCTGAGAACCAGACTCAAGTCAGCAGCGCTACTAAGTGTACAAACTCAGTTCTGGCAAACCCTCACTAGGACTCCTGAGAGCAAAGCTTTCGGGGGAAAGGTGTACAGACCAACCTCGGCCATGTCTGTAGCATAGCACCCAGCCCCAATGGAGTTGGATGAGTGAGACTGAACCAAAGTGGACTGTGGTACTGCCCCTATTTTCAGGAAATTTATGTGCCAAGAGAGAAGGTTTTTCTCAGACTGAGAAGCCATCGGGAACTGCACCCCAGCCCATGAGAGGCGTCCATCATGAAAATCCTGTGATAACATTGCGCCTCTAGAGTGGGACCCAAAGGTGAGAAACCAGGGTCTGATCCACATAGAAAGGGTATGAACCTCTCAGCACATAACCCTTACCATCCTTAGGGTGGTTTTGGGGATAAAAACAATTTTTCTTTCCAGAACTGAAATGGTCTCATAAGCAGTAGACCCAAAGCAATCACGTTGGTCACTGCTGCCAAAAAGCCTAACAGCCTCTGAATTTGAAGGACTCTTAAATGCTGGCCTACCCGAATTATGCTCACATCAGCAAGGATCGCATTTAGGAGACAATTGTGCCCATATTGTAGTGGAGCCCTAAATTAGCCTTATTAAAGTAGTTATCTGTACCGGAGAAAGCGTAGTGTTCATGGGGTTGATTCTCAGCCCAAAGTATCTCATATGAGCTAACATGACATCTCAATTCTGTGCAGCTAATTCTTGAAAGCTGGCCATGACTAGCCAGTCATCTTTGTAATTTAGAATGCAGATGCCCTGCAGCCGTAAGTGGGCCACCTCCACACACTTTGTAAAGGTGCATTGTGATAGGACTAGGCCAAAGGAAACACTCATTATTGGTAAGTTTCACCCCCAAAAGTGAATGGGAAGAAGAAACTTTCTGTGTTCTTGATGTGAAAATATTCGTCCTTTAGATCAATTGTGACAAACCAATCCTATGGCTGATTTTGACATTCTGCTTGAGCGTCAACATTGTGAATCTGTATCTCCTAAGAGACTGATTAAAATGACGTAAATCTAAAATTGGACACAGCCCCATTCCTTTATGGGTACTATAAAATAATATCTGTAAAAGCCCTGATCTCTTTTGTGAGGGGAAACATACACTTAACAAGTTTACTTATGTCAAATGATTCATTCTTGATATTTGTAACTAAATTAACAAATAATCAAATGAATTAGATCAGCACCTGTTGATTCAATGAGACTGAGACGCTTCAAATCGCAGTACAGTAGGTACAGTAGGTGGCGGTAATGCAGCTTAACGTTTGGATGCCACCCGCCACAAAACAAGAAGAAGAAGAATCACTGTGCATTCTCAGCACTGCGGGTTATGTAGTTGGCTAAATGTTTCCTTTACATTTTATACTTTTACATTTTGGATAGGAGTATTAAAGTGAAAAAAGCTGTTTAAACTTAATTGGTACCTGTTAAAGCCTAATGAAAAAATAAATATTTTAATTGTTTTCATGTTTTCTGTCCTTTTTGTGTTGATTTACTGAACTGATTTACTGTGCTGTCATCTAAAAAAAAATAATTTGAACATGTAATAAAAAAATGTAGTTTAAGCTTTCCTGTAGCTCAGTGGTTAGAGCATGATGTTAGCAACACCAAGGCCATGGGTTCAATCCCAGGAATTGCACATTCTCAGAAACAATGTATAGTATAATGCAATGTAAGTTGCTTTGGATAAAAGTGTCTGCCAAATGCATAAATGTAAACAACAAGAAAATAACTAGTTGATTTACCATATTATCCTCTCCACCTGTTGAACCTGACAGTTCCCCACCTGACAGTTCTCTGAATCAGAAAACTGTCAGTAGAGGGATGGTGGGAAAAGCAGAAGCACGCTCTGGGGGCTCTGAGGGAGATCTACCACAAGATGTTGATGTGCACACAAATCCTTACTTGTGGGGTTGGCCCTCAATATAGTGCTGCCTGGTAGCCTGCAAAACAGGTAAAGTGTGCTGGGATGCCCAAGCCTGAACTGCTGCCGCATGCACCTTGCCCACCAAACTAGATATAACCCAACATGGTTTAGAGGCAAGGCAGGTTTGCGCCACGGTGATGCTGTAAAAGGGGAAAGAAAGCCTGCAAGCATCTCTTCCACTTTAGGCATTGCCCCATATCTGTGCATGATGGAGGAATAATTACTTGCAACATGAGTAAAAACACAAGTTTTTTATGGATTCTTCCACGACTTTGACACCTCAGTGTAAAGGTCAAAATCATACACGGAATTGACAGAACCAATTTTAAGGTTATATGACTAAGCAGAACAATATTTCAAATAAACTATATGTGTTGTTAGCGCTTACTGTGTTGAGAAATAAACAGCTACATGAGTGATAAATGGTCGTGTTCTTTTCTCCAGCTGTGACAAAATCACTTACACACACCATATGCCTTTCCTCTGATTGCCATCTTTATAATACTCCGCATTAAGCTGTTACTTAAACTTAATTTAATACTGTAAACTGTATGCAACATAGTTTTTCTGCTCATAGTCAAGAGTTTGACATGATCTTGAATAGAGATGTGGATTGAACGTGTGCCCAGATATAATTTTCCTTCATTTTAAATCTGGTTTGGCCTCTGAATCGTCAGTATTTTATGATTTTGCCCGTTTAAGAGAATCCAATTAGTTATGAATCCAATCAGTTATAAATAATAACCTGCACAAGGTCCCTTGGATTAGTGTGGGGTTGGTGTTAAATACTCACTTAAATTAGGGCATGAGGTTTTGTGTACCGGTGTTCTGAAATTATAACAAACAGATGCTATAGAGAAGTACCTGTCTTTAAACTGTTCAGTTTAAAGAAAACATATTTATAACAAATGCAACATCATACCCAACAGTCCCAATATCACATTAACGGACACAAAGTTAGAAGCCAATTGAACATATTTTTAAAGCTAGACCAAAAGACATAGAATGTAGAGTGCAGAGTCTCTCCGAGCAGCCTTGGTGCAACAGGAGGCACTGTTGGGCCAACAAGTCATGCAGCTCAGAGCCAACACAGCGGAGATGGAGAGGCTTTCAGCGGGAATGGCGGATCTCCAGGTTTCCGTCCATGAGCTGACATACGCACCAACAACCCTCCCTCCTACGACGGGAATCCCAACTCATGTCGGGCATTCTTATCTCAGTGTTCTCTTGTTTTTGCTCTACAGCCCTGTTAGGGCTGTACAGCTGATCACTGGGAGGGCACGCTAATGGGGGACAGCGGTCTGGCAAGCGGGAGCGCCATGCGTCAACACCTTCCAGGACTTCAGGCAGGAGATGACCGGTCTGTTCAACCATTCGGTCTGGGGTGACGAGGCAGCGTCCCAACTGTCACAGGAGGGCCGCTCAGTCACCGACTATGCGTCGAGCGGCTTGTGCATCCTGGGTGTTGGAGGGAGCTGCGGCCAGCCCCCGGTCTTCTACGATGGAGGTTCCTGTCATTGACCCTGAGCCCATGCAACTCGGGTGGATCAGACTCACCCCTCAGCAGAGACAGCATCGAGTGGCTCAGGGCCTTTGTCTCTACTGTGGGAGGCCGGCCACGTTTCCAGGGCCTGTCCGGCAAAAGACAGGCCGACGGATTCTGTGGTGGAGGGAAACTTAATTCTAGGGTACCCGTGGTTGCTCCAGCACAACCTTCACGTTGATTGGTCGAGGCGGTCTGTCTTGGCCTGGAGCCCATCTTGTCTGTTGTCTTACCTGGGTGCTGCTCCCTCCTCTGTTTCTGTGTCTCCCGTTATGCAGGAGGAAGCAGCAGATCTTTCAGAGGTTCCGGTGGAGTACCACGATCTCCGGGTGGTATTTAGTAAGGCTCGGGCTACGTCTCTCCCACCTCACCGGCACTACGATTGCACCATAGACCTCCTCCCATGCATTTCTCCGCCCAGGGGTCACTTGTTTTTCCTGTCTGGTCCAGAGAGAGAGGACATGGATAAGTATATTGAGGAGTCACTTAGAGCTAGGCTCATTCGTCCCTCCTCATCCCCGGCGGGTGTGGGTTTTTTCTTCGTCAAGAAGGACGGCTCCCTGCGTCCCTGTATCGACTATAGAGGCTTGAATGACATAACTGTTAAGAACCGGTATCCCCTACCCCTCATGACTTCTGCCTTTGAACTGTTGCTGGGAGCTCGGGTCTTTTCCAAACTAGACCTCCGCAACACCTATCATTTAGTCCGTATCCGGGAGGGAGATGAGTGGAAGACAGCGTTCAACACACACAGGGGACATTTTAAGTACCGAGTCCTGCCGTTCGGCCTCACGAACGCTCCGGCTGTCTTCCAGGCCCTTATCAATGACGTGCTGGCAGACATGAACGACAAATTTCTTTTTGTGTACCTGGATGACATTCTAATTTTTTCCCCCTCTCTCCAGGTCCACGTCCAGCACATTAGGAGGGTTCTCCAATGACTCCTGAACAATCATCTTTATTTTAAGGCGGAGAAGTGCAAGTTCCATGTCGAGTCTGTTCCATTCCTCGGCCACATCGTGTCAGCTAAGGGGATCTGTCCTGTTCCCTCCAAGATCCAGGCTGTGGCCAAGTGGCCCATTCCCGATTCTCGCAAGGCGCTGCAGCAGTTCCTGAGTTTCGCCAACTTTTATCGGTGATTCATCAGGAACTTTCGCTCGGTTGCTGCTCCGCTGACTGCTCTAACCTCCACCAAGGTTCCATTCAGGTGGAATTCACAGGCTCAGGCAGCCTTTGCTGAACTTAAGTCCTGTTTCACCTCTGCACCTGTTCTCTGTTTTCCAGATACTGAGCTGCAGTTCATTGTGGAGGTGGATGCCTCTGAAAATGGAGTCTGAGCAGTCCTGTCCCAGCGGTCTGAGAATGACGGGAGGGTGCACCCTTGTGCCTATTTCTCCCGCAAGCTTAGTCCTGCTGAACGAAATTACAACATCGGTAATCGAGAGCTTTTGGCTGTGAAGTTGGCTCTTTAGGAGTGGCGTCACTGTTTGGAGGTGGCAGCGCAGCCCCTCCTGGTCCTTCTATGAGGCTGGATGTCAGGCAGTTTGTGTTGGCTTGCTCTGTCTGCGCCCATAATAAGACATCTAGCTTCCCGCCCATTGGTCTGCTCCATCCTCTTTCAATTCCTTCTCGTCCCTGGTTCCACATCGCCCTTGACTTTGTCACCGGCCTTCCTCCGTCAAACTGTAACACTGTCATTCTGACTGTGGTGGACCACTTCTCTAAGGCGGCCCATTTGATTCCTCTGCCCAAATTGCCCTCGGCCCAGGAGACTGCTCAGCTATTAGTCGACCATCGGTTTCATGGTTTACTGACTGACTTTGTGTCCAACAGGGGTTCATCTCTTGTTTTTGGCAAGAGTTCTGTCGACAGATTGGGGCCACGTAGAGTCTGTCGTCAGGTTTCTATCCACAGACCAACGGGCAGTGCGAGCGAGCCAACCAGGATCTAGAGAGAGCTCTCCGCTGCCTGACATCCCAGAATCCGAGTTCCTGGAGCCACCAGCTCTCGTGGGTTGAGTACACCCAGAATTCATTACCAGTCTCATCGGCAGGTATGTCTCCTTTTGAGTGTAGTCTTAATTACCAACCTCCTCTGTTTCCTGAGGCTGCGGTGCTGTCGGCCTTGGCCTTCGTCCGACGTTGTCATCGCACGTAGAGGAAGGCTAAGGGGGTCCTGGCCCAGACCTCACAACGCACCAAGGCAGCCGCTGATCGTCGCCGGGCTCCACATCCAGCCTATGTCTGTGGTCAACGGGTCTGGCTTTCTACTAAGGATCTCTCTCTCCGGGTGCCATCTCGTAAGCTGGCACACATTCATCGGCCCTTACCGGATCACGAAGGTGTTAAGACCTGTGGCGGTCAGACTTCGCTTGCCCCCTTCCCTCAGTCGGGTTCATCCGGTGTTCCACGTCTCCCGGATCAAGCCTGTGCGGTCCTCGTCCCTCAACCCACCAACCCACCTTGGATGTTTGTCCAGTTTCCTGACCACTTTAATATATGTTAATAGTTAAAACGCTATCATTCTCGAGCAACCTAGTCTGCTTCTTGTTTTTATAGTCTAGCTAAAACGTTCCTGTTCTGGTTCCAGTGTTCGTCGTGTCAGTCCTGTCTTGTCTACTCCAGGCTGTGTTTCGTGCTGTGTCCATTAACTATGTTATCATTTCCCTGTCAACTGCTATTGGATTCTCTGTGTTTCCTTCAGCCTGACCCTGACACACCAAGTATGAACTGAATTACAATGTAAAGCGTTTATTCTAATACTCTAATATTGGTTCTAATAGTCACAGTAACACTGCAAGACTAAGGTTCCACAAACCTTTCAGAAGAAAGGGATCATTTCTCACAAATAAAAAATGTGCAGATGTGCTATACAGTATATATCTGCATTCTTGTATAACAAAATCATTAAAAAATTGACAAAAACGCATGATTGCTATTGCAGACTCTTGGTGACGACACAATGGCCTCACGCTTTCATGCTATTGGTCAGCCAGGCTGATAAGGTGAATGGTCCCCGGCTGTGCTTTGTGAGTAATGAACTCCAACTCAGCTGCAAGGTCATAGACAGGTGGGCTCCATGGAAACAGAGGAATCTTCATCAAACCATGGGACTGCTGAAGTTAGACAAGAATTTTCTTTGTGAATCTTTGAGATGGAACAAATGCTGATGGATGTGGTGAAATGAGCTAGCTGTCTCAATAATTAACATCTTCCCTGGAAATTTCAGACAGGGATGGATGAGAGAAAGTGTTAACTCGTACTCTCCTACTCCGTACATGCCTGACTAGTCTACCGTGTGTACGGACACTGATCCTGTCCTTCTTAGTTTGCTTTGACAAGTGTTTACAAAGCATAATCCATACCACACCATATTAATATATTGCAGGGAAGGGACTAAGACTCCAGACTGAACCTTGTTCTAAAGCACAGCAGAGTGTGCAAACTAGAGCCGAGTGTGGGGAAGAGTTAAGGATGATTATTAAGATTGAGGTGTATCTATGTATTTCCCTGTAATTAAAAGGATTTATGAACATTAATGAACTACATTCTTTTCTCATTGAGAGAAGAACTTGGGTTAAATGTGCATGAATCTGACTTTATCGTTTAATTTAACTGGCAGTATAAGTAATGGTAAGTAACTTACTAATTGGCAACGTACCTGCAACGTCAAAGGCACGTAATGTAATTCACAACATTGTCTTTACGATCTCTAAATTTTACAAGTTAACCAAAAATGGTCCAGTTGCATAATATATCCTAAGGAAATAAGTGTCACCTAAACAGCAGCACCTACTTTGATAATTACATGACTAACTGGCAATGTAAATAGAACGTCGCAGGCACGTAATTGAATTATCATTAAATTAACTCATAACTTGGCCTTGTAACCATATCCTATTTAAATGTGCTTGTTTAAAACATTTCCAGTCACAACAACGGAAAGTCAAAATAGATTTAATACTATGTATGCTGGTCTTTAGAGTTTAAAGACTGCATAACATGCGCCTCCCACATTTGCACTCAGAAAAGGCAGAGTTTGTGGAGCAGAATATCGTCTGACAGGACCTAGCGTTGTTTTAAAGTGAAACATTTTAATTTCACAACATTTAAAGTCGCTTTGGATAAAGGCGTCTTCTAAATGCCTAAATGTAAATAGTAGTTACATTGCCACAATGAAAGGTCATCAGAATATGTTACCGTTACACGACAGTTATGTGTTTTGGGTAGCAGGGTAACCATCCTTAGTGGACAATAGTGCCACAGACATTTTTTTAGTTATTAGTGACTATCCTGATCTGTATCATGCAAGTACAGCTCCAAAAATTTTTAAATATCCCAGATTAACTTACAAAAATAAATTTAGCAATACATTATAGATGTTGCTTCTCGCAAACAGTATAATAATACTGAAACAATATAAAATAAAAACAGACAAAAACAGTATGTGTTTTTGTCAAGTTGGTGTAATTAATCGTAGTGAAAAAATTGGTCTGCTGATTGAAAGTCTTACTGTCGTCATAAATGTTGAGATTTCTTACATTAATGTTACTGAGAGTGCTCACATCCCTTAGATCGCCTCCATTGCATTTCCTTTCTCTACTCCTCTTTAAATCACTGTTTTGTTTATTTTTGTGACACTAGTTCTTTAAATCGGCTTTAGACTGAACACAAAGGGGAGATATCAACATGTGCTAATGTATGCTAGCGTAAGCTGAGGAGATAGACAGCACCATACACCACATCAAACATTTACTCAAAAAATCTAAAGCACTTCCCAAGAGAATAACAAAATAACCTCTGAAGCATTGACAGTAACAGACTATAAATATTCATAAAGTGCCCAAATTTAAAAGTGGGCAATCACTTTTGCTGTTCTGCATAATTCTGCTTATTTATTCAAATGCTGGGCTGCGTGGGGAGAAACAGCACTGTTAAAGTGAGTGTGTGTGTATGTGTGTGGTTATGTGTGTCATGGGAGTACTTCATAGTCACACAGGCACATTATGAGTGATAATATATGAGGAAACAGCAGCACCTAATTAGGCCTCACACTCTGTAGGAGTGACAACAACATCTGAGCATGTCTGTTGAGTTCTGCTAAAACATACACACAATCTTTTTTCTTTAATTTAAAACCTATTCTCACATATGTGTGTGGATGGAATTAGATTTTTTTGAGGGGCATAAAGTCAAAAATATTTAGCCTCTAATAATCATTCCAAAATCATAATGAAGAAATAAGTGTCATGACAAGACTGAAATTCTAAAATAATGCAATGTTTTTTATATATTTATATATTTTAATATATTATGTGTGTTGTTTTTTATTCTGTTTTATGCATGTATTCACATGAATACATATTAATACATATTTAAATTTATTAATACATATTGTAATCGTATGAATATATATTTTAGTCATTAAAACTTGGTATTTGATGTAAACCTATTTTCCTAAAACCAAATACAAAAACACATTTCGAAGGGCTTGGCATTTTAAATTAAAATTAATTTTAAATTCTCTTTTCACTGTCATGGACATTGTCATTCATATTAACAGTTTTGACTGTAACATAAAAAAATAAGTACATCCTGACAGGGTCGCACTTTAAAAATATTAATCTAATAACTAGATATTACATTTTGAGGACACATTTTATGTTGGCTTGACAAAGCCCGGCCTGAAGCTATTAATGGTTTGAAATACTTTACAAAGTTTATTACACAATGGTAACAAGTTTAGCATGTTTTAGCATGATATAAAATATTTTTATATGAAGCTAACACATTTTAACATGAAGTTAACACATTTTAACATTAATTAGCATGATGCTAACACATTTTATCATGGTACTAGCACATTTTACCATGATGTTAACATGTGGGTGTGGCTAGGTTGCCAGCATCACCAGGGCAATACCTAAAGCCCACTGATAGACTGAGTCAGATAAGCCCAACCACATGCCTCCACAATGTTCTAAGGTTTCTAGGGTGTAGCTATACAGTTCACAGGGTAAGTCCACCCCCAAGTCTTTATTACGTTCTGATGCAAAGCTATGACATCACACATATCTGCCCAATGTTAAATATTTGGGACTTCAGTAGGAGTCTATAGGGCAGCTGGTAGGGTACTGTAACTGGTTGCTAGGGCGTGGCTATGAAGTTGTAAACCTCCCCCCACCTCCCCTCAATAACCTAATTAATTTGACTCATTTATGGGTCTACACAAAATCACAACTGTATAAGTCAGTACCCTAAACGGAGGAATCTTCAGGGTTTTCTACCTTATTTCTAAAAATAAAATGTTTGTTATTCTGACAATAAAAAGTAATTGATACAATCTCCTGTGTCTAGCCATTTTAAGGTTCCATAATCATTCCATAAGTAATGTTTAATTATACATATTAGCTTTTTATTATTAATAAAAATTATTATTATTAATAAATTGTATAATGTTGTATAATGTATTGAGTAATATTAGTGTTACGAAGGAAGCCGTCGCTCCGCCTCCTCCCTGCTGCCAGAGGGAGCCTTTGCCAGAATACATTTCCCATGTTCCCCGTACCTAGGGCTGATTACTTCCTGTTTGCCGCCTGTTTGTAATTAGCACGGTTTTTTAATCCCAGGTCTGCAGCGTACTCATTGTGATGTCTTGTTTTGCCATGTCAGACATTTCAGAGCGGTTTCCCGGATTGATTACCTGGTGCAATTTGGATTGTTTATCGTGTTTGATTCTTTGCTGCCTGCCTACTGTTTTTGCTTTGGATTCTGTTGTTGATTGTTTGCTGCCTGCCCTGACTACTGCCTGTTTACCCGTTCTGATTTTGTCCTGCCCTCATTGCTCTGTTTGCCAGTATTTGATCCTTGCCTGTTTTTGGATTATTCTGTTGAATAAAATGCTGCACATGGATCCCACTGTCCCAGTGTCTTTGTTACAATTAGTTAGACTTTACCTCATTTCTTTTAGTTTGTCATAGCTGTTAAATGTAGGCACCATTTATTTAAAAATATGATTAAATTTACCCTTACAAACTGAGTGCAAACTGTTACCTCCGTTTTATTGAGTACATTACGTTATTTATACAGTGTATCCTCATTGATCCAGATTCATGAAACCTCTAAATATCTAAATATAGATTTTTATTTTGATGTCTCTTTCATTACATGTAAACATTTGCTTTGCTCACACCTGCTCTGTGCTGTTATGTCCACAAATCTCTGCCTACAGCTGGAGAGAGGCTGTCCTGCTGCATCACTGTCTAGAAATAACACTCTGTTTTCTAGGCTGAATTAAATTCATGAGTCCTTGTAGAGCTGTCACTCAAAGAATCAATGCCACGCTGCAGTCACGCAACACAGTTCATTCTACCTGTTTGCATATCGCCCACACACACACAAGGCTACAGTGAGAACTCTATAAGAAATCACAGGACAAATGTGTTTTGCAGTGGATAAAACTACCCAAAAGTATATACTTAGAATAACACCAACATAAAAAAGGAAAATGCAACATACACATTAATGGTAGTAATATTAATAGTAGTAAAATTAGTAATATTAATATAATAGTAGTAATATTAATCTATAAACATCTATAAACATAACCTATACTGTATACTGTAAAACACTGGCAGGAAATATTTGCAAAATCAGCTGATCTGCAATGGCAGGTTGCTATTTAGTGTAAGAGAAGTCAAAAACAGTTAATTTTATATACCACTGTCTTGCAAAATTAGTGTAATTAAAATAAACAGAAATTTGCCTAAATAAACTATCTGTGAATTTAAGTGGAGATCTCCCAAAGACGAGTGGCCCAGTACTGCACAGTGATGTTTGACTCGTCCATAAGGTCCGTCTATAAAATCTGTATTGTTAATATTCTTTTGATGTTGGTACAATGCTTGTTGTCTTTCCACTCGCAGACACCGGGCAAACAAACATCTTCATGCTGGTGTTAAAAAACAGCTGTTGCTCTCTGTCATTGGTGGTACGTCTGTTGTGTTTGCCGCATATGTAAAAATGGTTTGTTTTTTTCTGCCAAATTGATGGATGTTTAGTGCAATAATAAGAGGGAGGGTGGACGCATGGACACAACGTTGACTCAACTGAGTTTTGTCTATAATTACAGAATAGTTTTATCTTACTAGTAAAATGTAATCATTAAGCATATTAATATTTTTGTTCATTATGGTAGTCTTGGTGTCTTGTTATATTCATGTCAGCACTTTTTTGCCAGAAAAAAGGAATTCACACCAAATTTCAGTATCAGTTAGGTATATATGTTACTTTAATAACCTAAATATATTATAATATATAAATATAAATTAAATATATATTGTTAACCTATATGGCCGTGACATATACAATGTATAAAAATTAATCATATACTTATTTTAAATGTATGTTTATATACAATTTTTACTATGGGTTTTTTATATATATATGTCATAAACCTAAATCTTCATGATGTGATGAGCATATATTGTCCCTCCCCCATGTAAGCAACATGTATGTCATATAATACATTCTGTATGGGCAAATCCTAAATCAACAGCAGGCACATAGACATGGGTCAAACCCTGATATAATATAATCCAAAGAGTCTATGTGATCTGTCTGCTTTCGGATCACATACATTACACTGCACATTTACCCATGTGCAGTCACCTACAGCTTCATCCATCACCTACTGCCTCCATCAATACAGCAAAGTCAATTCATCAATCACTGTAGAATTAAAAACTAAAATAACACCACTGAATCTAACTTCCCAGACACCCAGATACAGCATGTAAATGCTTTAGAAGGGCCAGGATAGATCAAAGACTTTGAACAGAGTGAGACTTTGCATTGTGGAAAAGACCTTTCTAGAGAAAGCTGCATGTGGAACCTATGTCGGACAAGGTTATGATTATTTATAGAACATGGCACAGCTTGTTGATCTCCAAGTTTAACAGGTTGAATGTTGCAGTAAAGTGTAAGGAGAGCTGCAGGTTGATTTAGGTCATTTAGATCAGAATTCTCAGAGGACTAAGAGTGGTGTACAAATTTAGATGTGGCCTCAGACTATATCTCATAAGGTGGTCTGAGTACGATTTGTTTTAATGGAGTATGCAGTTTGCTAATTACACACATTGAAAAGGCACAATGCTCCAGAGTCTTTATATGTGAAAAAGAAAAAAAAACAATAAAATCAACTATTGTAAACTACAAACAGCATCTCAAAAGACTGCCTGAGAATGTTGAAATATAATACTAGTGTATAATAATATATAATTTAATATTTATAATAATATAATTTAATATTTAGGTGGTACAGCTTCTGCCCAAACAATAACTGTGTAAACCCAAAGTAAGCCGATATTATTTCACAATACAGATTGCTTCAACCAACATTTCTGACTCAATTGCCAGTCAGGAGAGGTTAATCGACTCTTAGCCCTGTACACTGGATGATAAACAATTCACAACAAAGTTGAAGTTGTCCCGACTCAAAAAGTCATACAGCTGACGCTGACCCAGAAATTGGGTGAAAATTACACAGTGTACGCCAGGCTTTGTTTCACTCAATCTATTCTTGTGTTTGTTTTAAAGAGGACTCAGTTCTGAGACTTCAGTGTTTGTATGGAAGACAGCAGCTCTTCAAGGATTTCTAAAGAGACATCACCTGGTTCCCTGAACAACATTCTTTTTCAAAGCATCTACTTCTTTCAGTGCTAGGCTCACCAGAAGTGCTCCTCTAAAACCATGCTAATCCAGTGACCAAACCATTGAGTCCCATAAGCTCCTTCTGCATACTTGCAGTGTGTGTAGCCATATCATCACTCCATTCAAATAAAGCATGTCCCAGCATACATTTTTAATGAGGCACAGATTAGAATACTGGATTTAGAATCTGTTAAAGAGGATTAATATTTTAGCAAGAAGCCAATTTACTTCAAAACCGAGAAAGGCCGGTCTAACTCTTACAAGTTTGGGTAGACACAAAAATCAGCTAGCTGTAGACAAATGACTACTGTTTCTACGACTAAGTTTCTAATTGTCTTTTAAATTTTGTAAGGAACGAAACAGGTAAATAACTTGTCTGTGATAAGTCTGTGATTCTCTGCACTCCACAGAGTTACTCTCAATCTCTTGGACACACGTCCTTCTCTAGAATAAAAAACTTGTGGTATTGGTTGGTTGTGTGAACTATTATACATAAATTATCTAAAAGAATAAATAAAAAATAATAACATAGCATGTAGAGTATCGTTAAATACACCAAATGTGTACAGTTTGTATTAACTCTGACAAAAAGGTTAAGCTCCTCCTTTCACTGATAACTTGCCTTAAAAGAAAATTGCTATTTTTAGGCCATATTTGGCAATCTATCATGTTAGTTATTCTTTATGCAGATGTTTTCATGTTTTAAAAACAGACTCACAATATCAGATCTATAAACAATTTGTACTAAGAGTTCAGAGGCCAGAATAAGAACAGCACAAGGTTTTACTTTCCTTTACACAACCTGTCCAGGAGGAAAAATTCAATAGGCCCGATGAATAATTGAGCATGTCCTGTCACACGCTGTGTACGAATCTGTCAATTTTACATTTAGTCAATAGACTGAGTGGTTGCTGTGTCAACTGTATTTAAACAAAGTGTTGGTCAGGTCTAAATGTCTGTAAGAACAGCCAGAGGCTGTGTTTATGGAGCTTTGGAGGGCTGGCTGCTGATGACAGAATAAGGTTGTGGTCATAATTCAGCGTGTAATGACCAAGTAAATGCTTTTATTGCCAACCATATTTTTCGTCATACAGAACATTAGCCAACAATTTGGTTTGGTAGCTATGAGAAGAAAAGCTGGAAAACTGAAGTGATAGGACAACAGAGAGGAAAACAGGTGTGCGGCTGGACACGGACAACATCAGGGTGTGATTCTGCACTGAAGCATCTAGTTTATGTAGACTGTTGTGTGCATCACAAATACAACACACCATTTGAACTCAACATAATTGGGCCTACCTTGTGAAAGTTGACACCATTAATGACATAGTTTGGCTCCAACAATAAAATGCATTTTTTATTGCTGCCTGTCTTTACAGAAATTGCCTGTAGTAAGCAGCTCGCATTCTTTGCTTCTCTTGTGATACATCCTCGGCAGGCAGGATCAAGTGCAGATTTGTGCTTGTTACACCTAATAAAACCAAAGGGATATAATACGAGTAAAACATCTGGTGCCAACCACTCCTGAGGGGTTTACCTAGTTACCGCAGTAAACAGCTATCACTAGTGCTAATGCTTGCACTCAGATCAATGCTGAAAATGTACCAAAAGGTACCATGTTAAAAGAGACACGAATATGAAATAAAACTTGGGATTGGCTCATGCAACTGAACAAGTGTGAAACCAAAGTAAAGTAAACCATTATTCTCATGTGGGCATATGTCTGATCAGAAAGTATCCACAGACAGTGAATTCCCTCAAGCAGTCAGAATACACTTGTAAAATAAAAGGCATTGACATATTAAGTAGGTGAAGAAATAAAAAAAACAGGATTCTGAATCTGTATGCATCTAATATACAAAGCATTCATTCAACATTCATGTTATACTGGCAGGAAAGGAGTGGTTACAAAAGAAAACTTCACCTGTGGCTCTCTATAGGAACATTTAGAAAAGCTTTTTATAAAGATATGTTTTATGAATTATTCATTGGTTAATATTGAAAGGTAATGAAACAACATCTGAGTTAACATAAAACTGACATGATAATAAACAGCATTAAAATGTAGGCAATACAATTTAAATACATCTGCACAGGACTTTAAAAATAGTTCCAAGGTAAAAGTTAAAATTTATTTGTTAGGTAATGTGACTAAATCTAGGAAGACAATTTTAGCATGACTTAATATTCATGGCCTGCCCATCTTAACTTTAAAGCCTGTTCACATTAGTTTGGTTTCCTAACACCACCCTCATTGCCATCCAAATATCTCTAAGCTCCCTACCTCGAGTTCTGCTTTCCTTCATCACACAGCATCTGCAAAGACATGCTTCTCTCCAGTTAAAAGCTTTTATCCCTCACAACTACAAAATTAATTTTCA
This sequence comes from Botia kubotai, assembly GCA_036877585.1. NCBI lineage: Eukaryota > Metazoa > Chordata > Actinopteri > Cypriniformes > Botiidae > Botia > Botia kubotai. Next base: position 2,377 of record JAZGTI010004513.1, on the reverse strand, counting down.
ACAAGTTATTAAATTGCTGTCCTACAATCTCCTAATATAAACATTGGGACCATGATATTTACTGACCCACTAACACTGTCTACAGCATAGTTCTAGATTCTTTTCTCATTAGGGACCTACACAGGACACACACCTTTTTCATTTGTGTGTGCATTTACATTTACATTCATGCCTTTGGCAGACGATTTTATTACAGCACATTCAATTATTAAATTTTACCAGTACCTGTGTACGACTAATGCAATGCTCTACCAACTGAGCTACAGAAATACTGTGCTCATGGATTGTTAATGCATGCACACAATCATTAGGCAAATGTCTTTTGGCACCTTGTGCTTGTTTCAGCATCACACATCATGTGTTGAGTGGCCCTGCATTTTCTTCGCCATGTAGATAAATCTACAATCAGTCCCATATGATTGGCTATACACATCTGTGTTAACACATAAGCAATTGTAGAAACTTCATTTTATAAGTGAAAGCAGCTAAAGGCCGAGAAAAATGTTACATGTCGAATGGCACCTAAACATGAACATAAACTGTTTTACTGTTTACTGTTTACATCTTGCACTAAAATATTTGGCACTAAGTCACATTGCACATTTGGTTTCCAAAAGATACAAATGTTTACACTGTTTACAATCTGTTTTACCGTTTTACTGTTTACATTCTGGCTGCCAAAAATATACATTGTAACGTTCACACTTAAATGTTTACAAATCAGTCAAATGTCTTGTGCTGTCTGCACTCGTTTTTTGCACTTGTGCACTTTATGTATATACTGTTTAATTTATGTAGCCCTGCATGTCTGTGATGTTTAGTGTTTGTTTAGTGTTTGCCTTATGAAGCACCTTGTTTCTGGAGAAACGTTGTCTCATTTCACTGTGTACTTGTATATGGCTGAAATGACAATAAACTCCACTTGTAACTTGTAACTTGTAAACCTGAGCTAGCTCACTTATTACCATCACAAATACCTGTGAGTGCTTTTCTTTCTCCTTCTTTTTTTTCTTCCCCTTTTTTTCCAGAAAAGCATATATTCAGAGAAGTGCCACTTAATACCGGAGTGCTTATGTAAAGCAGCAATAGCAGAGCAATTCCAGCCCACGGCTCTAAAATCACATCCAGTCAGAAATCAAAACAACTGATTTCCATAGCGTCCCTCAACAACACTGATTAGAGTCTCAGGTCAGTGTAACCTCAGTCTGCCTCACTGAATTTACAGTCTAGATGTAGAACTGCAGGGTTCTAAAAGTCTATTTTATTTACCTCATTACCTGGGTAATGTGGTACCTCATTACCCAGAACATCATTATTCCAAACTCCCAACATGCTTGGCTGTGGGTTGCATTACAGACCTGTCAGGATGCCCTCTAACTGTGTGTTTTGTGGGCACGATTTGATTTAACTGTGTTAAATCCCATTGTCTATGTTACCCGCAGACTTTACCAAGGGTTATATACTGCCTTCATAATGTGCATTGAACTGTAGAACAGATATGCCATAAACTCTGCCTGATATAGGCTAATTAATCCATCTCTTAGCACATATTTGAATGCCTTTTATATTTTAATCCAATTTAACAATAGTAAATGAATGTATTTGTTTATTAGACATTTAACAGTATTAATAAAAGTCAGCCTTTATAAACTCTCTGGCTAACAAAAGAACACACAGTGTTTATCTCTGATGAACACACACACATTTATAACCCATGTTGTTGACAGCGATCGAGCCGCTGCGTGAAGGATGTTTGACTGCAGTTTTGCTGTTTAGTGTTTAGGTTTTTCTCACTCTGCATACTTAAGCAGAACAAAATAAATCAGCCTCTTCTGCTGTTTGTCTAAAGGTATTAAATGCCATTTAATTTATGTAAAATGTAGATTGTTTTTATGCAGACAAAATAAACTAAGACATAACAGCATGTGGGTGTTTGTGTATATAACAACAAGGAACAAACAAAATAAACCATTTAACATCACCACTTACAGTGCATATTCTTCTGAAGACAAAAAACTGCATTGCAATCTACAGTCAAAATGAACCTGAAACAACATCATCTTTGTGTGTACAATGTTACCCAACAGCTCTAGTCAGGCACTGTTTTAGACGACTGTAGCAAATGTTTGTGTTTACTTTAAAACTCATTGGTTATTACTAGAGCTGGGCGATAAAACGATAACGATATGTATCGCGATAGACACGTGCTCGATATCAATAAAAAATGTGTTCGATAAAACGTTCGATATTTTTTATTCTTCATCGGAAGAAAACAGAGGTTGCGAAGCAAGTTTGGTTGCATTAACAAAGGCACTCGCTCTCTGGTAACCTAGCAACGTAAGGAGTGACACGCTAACAGCCAATCATGTAACAGTAT
>JAZGTI010004512.1:0-27899 GCA_036877585.1 Botia kubotai | reverse complement strand
TGGGCTATGTGTCATCACTGGTCTTTCTGTAGGGAAGTGTAATACTCAGTCAGGACCTTCCAGGCTTTAGGGGCCATGAAGCCATCAGGAGGGTTCTCTCCACTGCGAGCCAGCTTGCGCATCTTGGTCCCGGAAATGAACTCAAACTCAGCGTGCCTAAAACGTGGAGATTTGTGGAATGATGCGGTAATCTTCGTAACTGTATATGTTAGCTACCAATCATGCAATTTTTCAGTGAATTTCATCCACACAATGGAGTCTCACCTGTCTTTGTCATAGAAGTCCATGGCTTTCTTGGTGCTATTGTATGCAGCCACTCTGAAGGGGATGATTTCCACAGAGGTCAGTCCAGGGGCCAATGACAAAACTTTAGCCCCGTGCGATGGATCATACAGGTCTTGCCCTGTCTCTGGATGGGGCATTCCAGCAGGATCACGACCCACTATGTAGAAGTGACAACCAGCTACCATCCGTGCACGACAATGCCACTGGACCTAAGAGACCCACAGAACAGATGGTTGGAAGGTATCACAGACGTGCTGTTAAAGGTGCAGTAAGCGCTTTCTGAGAAATGCTGTTGATATTTGAAATTGACACTGGAACAAACACACCCCTTCCTTCATTGCTCCGCCCTCAAAACAACAAACAAACATGCTATTTAACACAGGCAACAACAACAACAGCCTGTGCACACGCCCCCTATTTCTGATTGGCTACAAGAGTGTTATGGTATTGTGGTGAACGGTCCGATCCACTTTGTTTTCAAAAGTGATGTAAATGTACTGTTGTCAATATGAAGCCATATGATCATATCCCTAAAACATCATATCACGTTTTGCTTACTTCAGTAGGTCCAGCATACATCATGGGTGATGGAAAGATGGCCACAATGGTGGAGTCTGGGTCTAGAATCCCCTCCTCCAACACGGCTGCATGCTGCTTCATCCTCCAATCCAAAGGCACATCATCATCTTTGGTCCAGCCACCCAAAGGATGCAAAAGCAACACCGGCCTTTGATATCCACGTTCCTCCAATCGTCTCCGTGTGTCAGTCATCAGCAGGGCGTGGCCATTGTGCACAGGGTTCCTCAGCTGAAAGGCGAACACGGCGTCTGGGGAACAGTAGAATTGCACAGTGGAACAGTAGAACTTTATTGGCCTTATGTAAATGTGATCACATGTTTGCAATTGGCAGACGATACTTTTCATTGCAGTTTAATGTTTTAAAGCCCCAACTTTTAAAACGTTGAGTTTAATATGTCACCAGTGGATGACTCTGTAATGGATGTTCTTGTTGAAAGGTATACAATCAGTACTTAAAGTCACACACTGTGCTTTCTGTTTACTAGCTGTAAATGTTTTAAGCTATTATCTTTGACCTGTTTGTTTTTACCTGCTTTCATTTCTTTAAATCTCTGCTTCAGCTCTAGCGGAGTGAGACGGTATTGATCCAGCCCATCGTTCCATCTGATTCGCTCCAGCACCTCTAGCTCACCTCCTACCAGCCAATCACCGCTGTCCATTACCATCTAGTAGGTCAGTAGGACAGAGAGGGCAGATGTGGCCAGACTTTTAGTCCGATTTTCAGTGTCAGTGCAAAGCAGCAGCTGTACTCTCTTAGTTAAATATTAGAGTTACAAATAAATGTATTTTTTTCAGAGCACTTTTTCTTATGTAACTGTATACAAACAGTATATCCTCCATTCCACAAGGTTTTTGTACTGTTTGGTAGTTTGTCATTATAACATATCTGTTATTATGGTGTTGGTTGAACAGTGTTTAAGAATACCTTTATGTAAGGGTGTTTGGAGCAGGTTGTTCCCCACTGGCGAGCACATCGTTCTTCCTTTTGATGTGGGAAGAACTCTGGCTGTCGCAAGATGGCAACACGTTTTCCCTGATACTCAAGAGCCACAGCCGCACTCCCTTCTAAACGTTCCTTAACCTCTGTAGCAACAGGAAGGACGATGGGTACCGAGAGGTTGATGGTACCACCTGCATTTAGAGTGTGATAGGTAAGACCACGCAATACTTAATACCCAGCAAACAGAGAATGTTCTTAGAACGTTTGCTAACAAGTTCTCTTAAGGTTATCTCAGAATGATCAAAAACGGTCTGACATCAAAGATAGTAGAACTTTAGTTAACTTTATATATATTAAATGTCAAAAATATTATTCTTAAGTAGTTACTGGAATGTTTCAAAAACATTACAGAATTAAAAAAAATTAAATAACTAATTATTTTAACCAAGCAATAACATTAATACAACTTCTAAAAAATGGCACATTTTGTACATTCCTAGAACTAATAAAATTACATTTTGAATGTTTTGGTTAATAAATGGAAAAATAAGGAAAAGGTTCTTGCAACTTAAAATTGTTAGCTGGCTAATAATCCATTTCAAAATAACACTGATCACAACAAATTTAGGGTAAAAATAAGGATAAAACTCGCATCCAATTAACTCTATATACTAAACGGTATAACTTTCGAAAAACCAAACAAACGTTTTTGTTACTTAATGGAAACGCTCTTACAACCTAAAATTGTTAGCTGGGATTAAATATGACAATACATCAACAAGGACAAAAAAACTGCAAACTGTTTCTTTAAATGTGTGCGTGTGTTTTACCATCCAGGAGGGTGTTGAAATGAAGAACTTGTAGGTACTCTGTCTCTGTCATGAAACCTTTAAGAGGACTAGCCCAGCCTTCAGCCAACACCTGCACCCACTGCATGTCCAACTACACACACACAGAATACAGGAAACTGTCTTGCAAACTGTACAGTTATTTAATATCACAATCTGAATATGTCTGTTTTGATTGATGGACCGTTGTAGGAAGGATTAACTTTGGTCAAATTCCAAGTTAATATAACATCCCAGAACAATAACTGCGATTACATTAGTTTTATAGGATATTTTTTATTACATTTAGCTTTTTAGGACAGCGTTCATATTGCTGGGAGTCATTTAAATAGATGCGCACTGTAATTAGGAAACAGTAGCTCCTCACTGTTCAAGTCTGATAATGTAGTTATGTGTCATCCTGGTAATTAGTCATTCAAATGAATGAACGTCACATTAATGGACGTGGAGATTTTGGAGCAGTTCCTGGACACGAGGACTAAGGGAGCTCAGATGGCGTGATGGTTACCTTGGTGATGCTGATAGCGGGTAGGGTGCTGGCAGCCTCCTTTGCCAGCTTGAGTCTGTTCTCAGGCACAAAGAGTTCATTAATCTCCTCAATCACTCCAGTGGGAACGATGCTCTGAGAGAGATGAAAAGAGAGTCGGATGAAAAAACAAAAAATATCCCTGTGTTAGAATGTATATTTCTCTGCTACACGGTATGCGGGAAGTCAGATGAATAGGACGTCCAGATATGGATAGTGTCCTGCATCTGTTGAGACGCGTCCGTTTGTCAAGTTCCTTATTGAAATCAGTATATACACTGATACACAGCACATACACTGTATTTTTAATATTTTATTATTTCAGTGTTTTTTAATGCCTGCTTCTTTATAAATAATATAAATGTTATTTTAGATATTTACATTTAGGCATTTGGCAGACGCTTTTATCCAAAGCGACTTACATTACAATATACTATACATTGATTCTGAGTACGTGCAATCCCTGGGATCGAACCCATAACCTTGGCGTTGTTAACACCATGCTCTAACCACTGAGCTACAGGAAAGCTGTATTAATATATCATAATAATAATAATATATATATAAAAAGATAATAATATATAAAAAGATATCATTTTAATTCTTTTTTTATATGTTTATATATGTGTATAAATGTGTGTGTGTGTTTGTGCGTGTGTATTATGTTACCAACAAAGCTGTTTTACCATGCCAACAAAGCTGCTTTATTCTGAACTGATCTGAAATTAGATTATCTTTTATTTAAGATCAGTACATAAAATCCCACTCTACAGAAATGATTGTGCCCTTCAGTCAGAAATGTATCTATATGCAAGTGATCTGACAGGTGTCTGTCCTAGACCCTGACCTTGGACTTCGGACCATGAGCTACTGAAAAGATAAAGGCACATGTGTGACCAGAATGTGAAAATGGTGCTTGAAGGTTGTTCTCAAACGTACCTGCTCCTTCAGCAGGTCCACCACCTGCTGGATGCACTCGTTCACTGACAGCTCTCCTGTCTTCAGAACCAGCTCTGGAGCATCTGGACGCTCATACTGAGAGTCTATACCGGTGAAACCTAGTTAAGGTAAAAGTACAGTTACTTACATGTATGCATTTGGCAGATGCTTTTACACAAAGTAACTTACAATGCATTCAAGGTATATATTTGTTATCAGTTTGGGTGTTCCCTTGGACTCGAACCTATGACCTTTGCACAGTTAATGCAATGCTCTACCATAGGTTAACCTATTTAACCTAATTTTACACCCACACAGTATGCACTTTAGATTGTGCAGACTGCTTAGATTACCTTTAATCTCTCCAGCTCTCGCCTTCTTGTAAAGTCCTTTAACATCTCTGCTCTCACACACCTCCAGAGGAGCATTCACAAACACCTCAAAAAACGGCAGGCCTGCCTTCTCATGGATGGCCCGGGCCTCCGCACGGTCCTGCAGGGCCAGAATGCTGAGCATTATTCATTTGAATGAAACATTATTACAAATATAGTGAATTAATAGATACACGTTTGATGCAGTTATTAACCACAGTAGGTCTGAAACCCCTTTAGGTGACAATCAACTCAGTTCTTAGAACGATGGCACATTCTCTAAAAGTTCTCTCAAAGTTCTTTTAAAGTTATTAAAAACATTCTTGCAGTAACACTAGTAGAACATTTTTAAGCTGGCAAAAATGTTATTGTTATATTGTTGGTGAAACGTTTTTAGAATGTTTCAGAACTAAGAATTATGAAAAATGTTCTTATATCAAAACAATAACGTTAACGCATTGTGTAAAAAAACAAAACCGGACCTTGAACATTATTAGAACATTTAAATTACATTTTTAACATTTTTGTTACTTAAGGAAAATGTTATGAAAATGTTTTTACAGCCTAAAATTGTTAACTGGGTTATTAGCAAAACACAAATCTTGGAACTGTACTTGATGGACTCATGACCAAATGACCAAATTCATAACCAGGTTTGCTTGGTGGTGGCGGTGTGATCGCTCACTTTGGTAAACGGTGAGATGAAACTGGTGATGCAGACCAGGCCAGCATCTGCAAACAGTTTGGCCACCTCAGCAATACGCCTAATGTTCTCCTCCCGATCCTCTGAACTGAAGCCCAGGTTCCTATTGAGGCCATGACGGATGTTATCACCATCCAGAGAGTAGCAGGGAATGCTGTGGGTCATCAGATACTCCTCTAATGCAAAGCCCACCGTTGTCTTGCCGGCCCCTGACAAACCTACACACATGCACAGCAGATGTGGCAGTTTATTCTTTGAATATTAGGTTTCAGTGGAATCATGTAGTGATACAAAATGTTCGACTTGTTCGACAAATGTGAAAAAAAAAGTGGTTGTTGGTTTGTGGTTGTTTGTTGTGTGTTGTAGTGGTGTTTATTGTTTTTACAGGCTGCAGGGTTGTTTGCTTCACGTGCCGTACAATTATGTTTCATTACATTATGTTTTGTATACTGAATTTACTGAAGCACGTTTTACAAATAAAGTGTTTTACATTTTGCATTGTAATATGTTTGCGTTTGCTGTGTATATTTGTGTGCATTACCTGTGAGCCAGACTGTGCATCCTCTGAAACCTCCTCTGGTCCCCACAACCTGCCCTCTCTTACTGCGACTGACATGATGGGCCTGATATATCACATTGGTGGACCTTTGCAGACCCTATAAACACAGAGACACACATATGAATATAAATCAACACACAAATCTGTACACACATTTTTAGCAAAGACAGTATTTTTAAATTTCTCGAATCAATCGAATCAATATAAATGTTTTAAGAAAAAAAGAAAGGTTATGAAGAAAGGGGCTAAAAGGGGTTCTGTGTGTGTTTGTTTAATGTTTATAACCATTGGCATTCATAGGAACTAAAATATTAAACAAGAAATGGACAAAGAAACGAAGTGTGGTTCCATTTTTTACAGGTTGACTTATTTTTATAATATAAATCTAAGAAAATTGGCCCATAGAAATGAACTGTAGAATTACAAAAGAGTTAGTATATGAAGACATCAGTGCCTGACATGTTACTGTGTGGGTGGGTACAGCCATTGGTCTCGAATTGTGAGTCTATGGGACCGCTTTGTGTTCAAGACCACAGTGTGGTCAGTGTGTAGCTGTAGTATCTGTGATGATGTGGCTAATTCACTCTCTCTCACACACACACACACACATCCACATTCATGTATTGCCCCAGCCTCAGTTCCCTGCAGATCTACTCAAAGAAAACTGAGGTGGAAAAATTCTGGGTTTGTGCGGGACGCGCTGCAGGAAAACCAGCACTCATTTATAAACAGTCCATTATATTCATTAACTAGGAATGCATCTATATCAGCTTCAGACAGGATGTACACCCTTACACAGGATCACAACCGAAATAGTGACTGTTACACATCAGATGCACATAATAAATAATAATAAATCATTCATTAAGGACTATAGGAGCATTAAGCAGTGAGATCTTTGCTCTGTCACACACACACACATCCTCTTTACATACCCCCATCTCAAATTTGCTTGTGGAGTGCTTGAAAAACAAGCAGATTCATTCATTACAAACTGTGCTGATTTCCACTGAATCCCAATAACGGACCATCAGTCTCAAACTCCTACAGTCTTTTTCTATAAATCCAGCAAATCACCACTGTGAAATAAGAAGATAACCTGAATAGATTAATGACTAACACAAAATAATCTCTAAATAATCTCTGATCTCTAAACAGGATCCTTTCTACGCCTTGAGTCCACAACAGACTTTAAATCTTGTTACATCTTTATGGGTTTGATAAGATGCGTTAATAGATGTTTCAGCATGTTCATTTGACTGATCTGAGATCTGTTGGGTGGAGATTCTTTGTTCAGTAGTTCAGTAGTTTAAAAGAGAAGAATCAGTCTTCATTTATCACAGACTTTATCATAAATGCTTTACAGCAGGATTTATTATTTCAACTTACATATTAAAACATATCCAAAATATTTAATGTTGCATGTGGAAAGCCTATGAGGAACCTATGAAGAACTATGGTTTACCTCCTCTGTATTTTGTATTCCATATCTTTGGGAATGAGTTTAACTTTATGATATCAGGTTGTATATAAAGGTTCATTCATTCAAATGTTCATCTTGTGTTTATAGACTATATAGTTGCACGATAACTTGTCACATGACCAGTGGGCCCCAAAAACAACTGAACTCTGATCCATGACCCAGATGAACTGAGAAGAAATCTAAAGCAGAGTTTAACAGCATGGAAGCACCTCACAGCCTCTGACACATACCGTTATATTTCCCAAATTCAACTTACACCATGTGTACTACATGTCTCTTTCATTCCATCTCTTAAAATGTATTTAAAAATAAAATGTGTTTTTACTGTGCATTAAACAATATTATTCACCTTCTGAGTCAAAATAACTACATTTAAAATGTTTATAAGAGTTTCTAAAAACCTGTTCCTAATCTAATTTAGCTAGTTTTACATTCACTTCCATTGCACAATATATCCCTAAAGATTGCTGTTATATAACAGCACCACATGAATAAAAAGGAAGAAAAAAGAGAATATTACGAATACCGTTTCATGCATTTGAGACACACAGCGCTCTTTCTAACGCGAAAGACAGTCTTGTCAAAATAAACATTGCACTACAAGAGATTTGTTGGTTGATCTTACAATTTTTGGAGTTGTGTTTCCAGGCATCTCTCTCCGATGGAGTGCGCTCTGGTTTGAACCTTCGTTCGGAGGCGGGCCGGGCTATGAGCGCAGGTGAAGTTTTTCAAGGTAGTTGGTAAAGGCAAGAAAAACGGAGCGTTTTAAGAGCTTTTCGAGACACGTCGCATTCCAGCGGCCCGGCCCCCGTTCCACCTCCCGGGACGCTCAATCTGCATACGGCTGAATGGAGAGCTGTGTACCGGTAGGCGGAATGGAGGAGGGACCAAGTGCTGAAGGCTCGAGGGGGGCGGAGAGCCTGGAAAGTGCCCCTTGTTCTACATTCATGCGTGAGACGAAAATTATTGTTGGCCACGATTGTCGTCCATACGACAGAATGATATTCAGTGCACTAAACAAGAAACGTTATCAAGGATCACAAATTTACGTTAACGCCCGCTTTCAGTGTAGTAAAATGTACACTTATACGTAATTATACTTAAAAGAAGGGTAATTAACTTTTGCCTTTTTCTGACAAAGTGATTTTTGTCCTATTTGTCTTTGGATTATTACGTTGTTGTTTTGGCAGTATACAGTGTTTATGACAAAGGTGGTGTAATTTTAAAAGTTTTATTACGTTTCAGAATGTCCTTTAGTAACAAATTGACAGAACTATTTCAGGAGCTATTCATTTTACTCCTGTATAATACTAAAGACCAAAACATGGCAAAGACTACAGGTCAGAATTAATTTGTATAGGCCAGAACTTTTCACAATACACAATTCTGAAGCAGTTTTACAGAAAAACATAATTTAGTGCGTTCACTAAGCAAGCTTGACTAGCAAGAAAAAATGTTTGGGCTAGGAGTGAGAGAAACCTTGAGAGAAACCAGACTCAACTGGTGAAGACTCATCACGCGAGACACACATTACAATAAATGTAGTTACTCAGTATGCAAATGACTAATCGTGTTCATTGAATAAATTATTCAAAATATGTAAGACAATGTTTATCTTGTCTAAACTGTAAGGATTGTGATTACAGACTTTGAATCCTAAAACCACTAGAGATGCAAACAGTGGCCAAAACTGTTCTTTGCTGTCTGGCATGTATAGGCTGTACAGCAGGAAATGATGTACACACAAGAATATTAGGTAACAACACAAAAATTAAACCTCCACTCAAACCAAGAATAAGTATTTGTAACTGGTTAAAAAATGATTTATTTACAGTTATAGTTATAGACAACTCAAATCAATCTGAAACATTCTGCAGTTTTATCTTATTAAATGCAATTACAAACAAAAACACTGCCAAATTCTTATCCTAATAATACATGTATACATTTACAAGCATCTTTGGTCTGAATATATAGATATTATTTAAAAGCAATTTAAGGTATGAACAAGAATACTTCTTTGTGTTGTTCCAGGTAGTAACAGGTAATGACTAGTGAGGTGAGAAGCCTTTTTAGTCTCTTTATTTGTAATAATTTATTAAAGTGACATGACACTCATTGGTCCAATAATTTGGTCCATAAACTCAAAAAATAATACTGTGAAAGTAAATTTGGTCATAATTGTTTGCTGAATTACAGACTTTGTTTCTTAAGTTAAAACTGCACTATAAAAATTTATTTTTCCACATCACTATGTATGCGCAAAAGGCTGTCAGGTACCTCACAGCACTATTTACAAAGCCCCTCTTCCAGGGAACATTACTGTTTAGCGACTGATGTTTGGGTTTTTCTATTTGTAGGCGGGACTTCCTTTGCTGGACCAGATATATTAAACATTGTAGGCTTTTCTATTCATAGTAATAGAACTGCATCAGCTTGTTAATGCTATAATCTTTGCTAATAGTCATTATTACAGGAATTGAAGCAGACATTTTTAAAAGCATGAAACTATCTGCATTAATATTTCTCTCATTTCAATTTTTCTGTACTTCCGAATGATATAGTACTGTAGTATTGCCGCGTGTCAGTTCAGCTGGTGGTCTTTTACGTTTATGAACGGTTTATTTTACACACAGTCTCTTGGTCACACCCGCCCAGCAGAGCGCTGTAGCGCTCCTTCACATCCTCATACAAGGGGACGGGATCACTGAGTCCAGGCAAGGTCAAAGATCTCTCGTTCAGTCGCACCCCCATTCTAATCCCCTCAGGGCATTTGTACATCACTGCCAGCAGGTTGGCAGCGTACGGCACAAAGCGGCCACTCCGGAATATTCTGTTCTGTTGGATGACAAAGTTAGTTGATTTGAGAGGCATGTCATCCTTGAACATATCCAGCAGTGTGAGGAGGGGTATCAGCGTCTCAGCGTGGCCAACCTGCACTGTCACAACCTCAGATACTGCATCTCCCGAACTGAGAGAGAGAGAGAGAGAGTGAGAGAGAGAGAGACAATAAAAAAAGAGAGAATCTTTTTTTCCACCTTCATTTTTTTTCATAAATGCTTGGAATAGTTCATTTACACGTCTTCATCCCAGTTAACAGAGAACATTCTTAGGATATTGGCTGACATTCGCTAAAATATATCGAAAAATGTTCTCGCATTAACCCAGTAAAGTAAAACATTTAAGGTAAACACCTTTAAAGTAAATGACGACCACAGCTGTCAAGCAAGACATTTTGTTTTTCTTTGGTGCTGCATTAATGGACAGTCATAAAGTTTGGACTGACATGAGGGCAAACTATGCCTGTAATTTTGTCACTAAAAATAAAGCAATACGATACTCTACCTAATCCATCCAAAATAGGTTTAATTACATGTTCCTTAATTTGAGTTTTTCTGCCAATTCAGAGTCATCTTATATTGCACCTCCTCATTTTTACAAAGCCCTAATTGCTTTGCTTACAAATCACTGTTTTTCTTTGGCTCCAGGTAACATGTGAGTCAGTCTAGAAACCTTATACTGTACCACACAGTGAACTGCAGATCAAATCAATCTCCCAGCTGTTTTTGATCGTGGAGGAGTTTCCCCACAACCTTTGAAAAACAGTCACACTGAGGACAATGAAAGGAACACACGGTTCCTGTACAGTCCATCACTACAACACAGCTACTTGCGTAACAGATACAGCAATAAACTTGTGTAATTATTCATAAAACATATCAATCATAAAGGGAACTTTGTGAATGTACAAGTCAAAGACATTAATTCTTAAACACACATTCGCCACAGCTGATTGAAGGCTTAGCAAATATGATAAACATTAAACAAAGATTTGTACTGAAAGCACTTGAGACCAATCAGGCTCAGCTGGCAAAGAGGGATAGATTCATTGATGAATAAGGCAACTCACTGATTAATATGGCGACTTTCATGTGTTCCATAAAAAAAAGAAAGATTTTGGGTAAACTACTGTTATTAATAAAAATGATCTATGAGATACATGGAAGATTCAGTTAATAACTCAGGAGGGAGAATTCAGTCATATTTCATACAGCATGCCGAACAGATTTCACTACTAATTTCTGCAGGTAAGAATCACAGAAAACTGCACATACTCATTTGTTATTTGTTGTATTGTAGTTGCTGATCAATAGCACAAACCGTAAAACATGTTGAACCATCTAAGTTATGTTACATAACTATGAGCAACTGCTTTCTGGTCCCAAATCATCCATATTTATGTATACCCTAAATCACACACACACACCCCCACACCCAAGTTTACTTAACTTCCAGTTTAACCTTCAAACACAGAATAGGATGTGTAACAGACAGAGGAGTGCTGACTTTATTACGTGAGGGGATTTAATGATTCCGGTTCCTGTTTGACCGCTGTGTGTTCTGCGTAATGTGGCGTGTAGTTGCACTGCGTGTTAAATGGGTAGTGGGTGTGAGACCAGAGTTACGCAATGATGTGGTTCGGCTGTAAAGGTAACACATGCATAGTTTTTATGCATGGTTAATTACTCTCAAACAAAGGTGTTGTCTCCTTTACAAACACTTTTTCCTTTCTATTTGTCTCCCTCTTTTGTCTCTTCTTGGCTGCATTTACACTGTATTTGAGATTGACATTTGTATTTACTAACAGGTTTATATTTCAGATTGTTCCGTTAAGACAACAATCTTCAGCAGCTCCCATCGCTGATCTCATCATCTCAAGCAAAAACTTCTGAGCTGAGCCCCCTAAGAACAACATTCTAGAATCAGCCCTTATTGACTGATAGAAAGTAACACTATAAAACTCACTAATAGCGTGCTGTGGTTCCGTTCATACAGCACATATCAACCAACTGATTCTTGACAAAATCAAGCTTTCCTGTAGCTCAATGGTTAGAGCATGGCGTTAACAACGCCAAGGTCATGGGTTTGATCCCAGGGATTGCATATACTCAGAATCAATGTATAGTATAATGCAATGTAAGTCGCTTTGGATAAAAGCGTCTACCAAATGCGTAAATGTCTAACTGGTTCTCGAAATTCAGTTTTCAGGATTCCTTTTCAGGGTTTAAAAAGACAAACAACTGTATGTCTCTCACAAACACAAATCTGGAATCAGCCAGTTTTCCCACTTTTGTTTATGCAAATGATTTCTCTTCAGCCCATACATCTTATCTCAAAGACTAAACAAGAACACAAGGTGAAGCAGATGTGGACAGCCACACTAAGAGCTAGAGGAATCAAACCCCCCCCCACTACCACACTTGAATCTCTCTGTCTGTCTGTCTGTACCTGCTGATCTAATTCCTTTAACTCCTCTTTATTACAGCCATAACAACTGATACTGCTGTGAAAGTAAGAACAGTGAGGCTGGTACTTTCTCAATGAGGAGAGCTGGCCCTCAATTAGACTCTTTTGTGGCATTTATTTCATCAAGATTGTTGTGACACAGAAGCAAAAGGTTTGAACCTTTTCTAAGGAACCGTGACAATAGAGGTCGCAACCAGGAAATAAAGCAATATCTGTAGTGTCAAGATTTAATGGTTCTTTTATGTGGCGAAATAAGAGAGATTTCACAATGCCCTTACTTGAGCTGGTCTATAATTCGGTCAAAGCGACTGAAGAGATCATGGAAGAGGATGCAGCTGGATTTTCTGTTGATGTCATGACCGTAGCTTCTCCTCCAGTACTGTTTCAGGTCAAAACTGTACTCCATCACCTGAGATGCAACAAACGTATTTCAACAAGCGCTTTCAAACACCTACAGGTGCATGTGTCTGCTTATGAAACAATATTTCTATAATTATAACAAAAAGAGAGGTTTTTTTTTCAAAAGACAACTCCTGACTGCTGTTTCTACTCTGGATAAGATACCTGGAGATGGTACACAAAAGCATTACAGGGCTTATAAGCTTAGACTGAAAGTTCCAGTCACCATTTAATTTAACTTTTTGTCTTAGTGTTCCATCAAAGAAAAGGTCACATGGGTTTTGAACAACATCTTAACAAATACATAAAGTTGCAATTTTTCCATGATCATTTCTGCTATTGGGAATTTTCTCTCCGTCCATACCTCTGCATCTACTTCATCAAATAACCGGCACCAGGGTGAGTTCACGCCCTTGATAGTGAACTCATATGCGCAAAGATAGAACGCTGCCTCCATTGAATCTACGGGACAGATTGTATTGCAATAATAAAATCATGTGCCATTTGTAAATACATTTTGAGCACAAAAGACAGCAAGGGTGGCTTTGTTCTGTTTTAGTTCTTTGTAAAAGTGCCAACTGTGTATTTGACAAACAGGTGTTATATCAGAAAAATGATTCAATACTGCCATCTAGAGTTTCACGTAAAAATTACGGTTGCTACTATCCAAGTTATTTTCCTCACCCTCAGTCCAACTTTATACTTACATTTGTGCATTTGTATTCAACTGCTAACATCAGCAGATCAACCTCAGCACTAAACTCTTAGTCTGAAA
Organism: Botia kubotai; assembly: GCA_036877585.1. Lineage (NCBI taxonomy): Eukaryota > Metazoa > Chordata > Actinopteri > Cypriniformes > Botiidae > Botia > Botia kubotai. The sequence continues at coordinate 14,185 of JAZGTI010004512.1, read as the reverse complement.
GTAAAGTTTGCATCATTAACTGTGGAATTATGTAAACATTGGCTGCGGTTTTCTATTTTACTCAAGTGCCAAAATGTGTTTCTGGGTCAAAGTGACCCGTAATGAAGAGGCAGTTCACCTAGATTCTCATTTAAACATGTTTATGAGGTGAGGTTAAACAGACATGATTTTAGGAAGGAAGAATATGTAACAACGCTAATATAAAGCTGTGGTTGTGGTGGCAAGAGTGACGCTTTAAGAGGGAACAAAGCTAACTGTATGGTTTCTAAAATGAGAAACAATGCTACACATTAAACCACAACTTGAGTTACTTCCACAGACCAATAACCAATTGATCATTGCCTCCAAACACCAACACCAAGACATGGTGGCACTTCTAAAACATGAAGTGGCATACTTCCTTCTTTTCAATTCTATTTGCAGTTTTTGTAGTATGTGTTACTGGCTCACATAATGACAACACTGACCGTCGGTGATGTTGGCGTAAGGGACCTGCAGTCTGTCGGCCATTTTCTCCGTTACTCTTTTCATCTCAGGGCCCTGGTTAAAACGCTTCACTTCCTCCAAAGCGCTCTTGTTGTTCTCCACCTCTTTTACAAACCGTTCACACTGATCGAAGTAACGCATTAAAGCGTCATTCACAGTAATGCTCATCTCGACTTGTAAAAGAAAACAAAAAAAACGCATAAAAATTAAACAGACGATGGCCAATACAGAATTGACAGTATAGCTATGTAACCATGGATGGGTTTGGACTCTTATGTGGACTTATGTGAACCTGTCGCTTTGTAGTCATCGAGTGTAAATAACAGCCGTTAACCATGTATATCAAGTGTGTTAACTGTTATTTAAGCCCTTACAAAACATTTAAAATGTTAGGGCATGCAGCAAAATAATGATCTTAATATAAGGCATGATGACTTAGTGTTTATGGTAACTGCCAGGGCCCTCATGCATTACCTTGTTTACCCAGTCCTTGCATCAGTCCCGTTCTGAAAGCGATGGTGCTGTTCACACACCTGTGTTTGGAGCTGGTGATCAATTTTACGAGTCCGTTACGCACATTGTCTTCGGTCAGCAGAGATGGGAACCATCTGATCAGTCTCTGCGCCAAGTATCTGTGATCCTCACGGCCCTTGTCCACCAGTTGCCCGTCCATCTCATCCGTGTACCACATCGCCCAATTTGATTTGATCTCTTCCAAACAGTTTACGGCGCCAGAGGCATCGCGCACCACATGGTTATAGAAATCCAGCATCTTTAGTACGTTTTTATTGGTCGGTAACCTCGTCCCATGACGGATTATAGCTGTCAGATGAATTGCCCTGCATTTCGAGGAAGGAAGCGTCACGAGCGAATTGTTAATAGCGAGCATATCCTCGATTATGTGGGGGTTAACCTCCTCATACCGACCTTTGGTGCCAAAATACCTGGCAATCGTTGGTATGGTTTTTGCGGATGCGCGGACACTACAGGAAGCCATAAACACCGAGTAGGTAATAAGGTAATGGGGAAGAATAAAACATATTGTTGTTACCACTTGTTTGATCATTTTTCTGTTTTGTTCTGCGTTGCTGTATTCCTTCTTCCCGTCACCTGGTTTTGCGCAATGAAAAGTGACTCATTTCACTGGAGTTTACAAGCTGATGTTTTCACAGACGTTTACAATGTTGGCCAAATAGTAGCTTTCCCTGGTTTTCTGCGTCCTTCTCTTCCTCAACGCATTTATACTGTACCTGGTTTGCAAAGAAATGCTTTCTATTATGAACATTTGTAACATTAAAAACATCTTTAAACTATGTTACATCTTTAAACATTGTTAAATGAACAATCTTCACTAGTTTAAAAGGTTAATCGATGGGTCAAATAATAAAATAGAAAAATATGTTTGTTAGGGTTAGGTTTAGTGTGTATTAAGTACAATAAGCATGACTTAAAGACAATAGAAAACAATACAGGCTATTCTATAGTACATAACTATTGTACGCAAAACAATAGAAAAATAAAATACACATTATAGCTCGTACAGCCTACACATCCTTTATTTCTGTATTCTGACATCATTCTGAAATTTTAGATTTAATAATTTCTTGAATATCATAACAAAAATATACATGTTAAATTATTAGATTATTTTGATTTTGTCCTAAAATGCTTTTTATACATTTATATACATAAGCGAAACACCACGAAACACCATTTCGCAACGTAAAATATTGTGGCTATTCAGTGTTATTATCATTGTGACTGTAAATCCAGTGCTATATTCTGGTTGGGCGATGAAAAAAGGCGGGGCGTTATTTATTGCGTCACTGAGCCGTAGAGAGTTGTGGGGCAAGACGGGATCCCCGCCCTCCTCCAAGCAGGACTGAGCGCTTTGCAAAAAAATCCACCCACTCACGTAGACACACGCGCACGTCTCCAGCCTCGAGTACACGTCCAAAACCATCAGCCCTGTCACAACACACAGTTATCCACTCACGACGTGGATATATTACTCGATAGAAGCTATGGCAGGATAACGGGGTGGGCGGTTTTTTCGGCCTGGTTTGGAATCGTATCGGGTCCGGATTCACTTTTCTGCGCCACGGCTCAGGATCAGCCGAGCTACAAGTCTCCACGGTGAGTTGATCTCCACTTTTTTCCAGGGCCTCTCTAAAACACACTGCGCGTATTTTACTTCCACTGATTCTTAACAGGACTATTAAACCGTTTTGGACTGAGATCGTTTATTTTCCGTTGGGGTCGAGCGATCCGTTGCTGTATAATCTCTTTTTAATTGCTTATCTAATCATAGCGACATATGTGGTGCAAAGTACCCTTTAACCCAGATCAGCTCTACTGTTTCTGAGGGTAAACCACGTTATGACACGACACATCGGTGACGAATGGCAGCTGTTGCCACGTAGGAACCGAAAGACATTGGTGTGTTTATGACAGTTGGTGGTCTTGGCTGTAATAAAGTCTTGTTTTTAGCACCAGTCAGTAGTAACGATGTATTGTCATCACCGTCTCATAGTATTCAGGTACTTATTCGGTTTTGAAAATGTGGGTGATAATTGTTACAGATCGAGTGACCCACATGTTGCTTTATGTGGTTGTTTGCGCAGACCGACGTAACATGTCCTATTTAAAATCTTTGCCAAATAAGCCACCGGACGATTAAGTCTCCAGGTCTGTTGAAAGATAACAAAATGTAACTGTTTCCCTCTAAAACGTTTTGATTAAATTCGCATTTATTTCCATACAATTTCTGCACTGTTGCAGCTGTACAGGAAAAACAGTCTAAAAGAAAAAACATGATCGAAAATAGGACAATTATGAAATTCACATTTACATTTATTCATTTAGCAGACGCGTTTATCCAAAGCGACTTACAAAAGTCGAACGCATTAAACATTTTGTCTCTGATATAAATATATGATTCTATAGGACTATAGGACCGTTTGTTCCTAGCGATATTAGACAAGTATATATGTATTAATAAATGGTTATTTATTATATATAATGCTACAACCGACATTTAATGTCATGTTTCAAAAATGCCGGAACCCATTGCCCTGCTAACCCAGGAATTTCTGAATGGACAGATGACTGCACTAATGAAAACTCAGGAAATGAACGCACGTCTAAAATATTACGAGTTACTACCAGTTCTTTGAATCATAAATGCGTTTGTATACATTAGAGGAGCACCTGACTCTTTTATGGCCCTTTCTGGATAACATTTCTCACAAATTGATTAACATTTGACCACTGGAGCATTAAATTTACTTGTAAAGAAAGCTGAAATTACTTGCTGTGCAGACAGAAGACTTTAACCTTGTTCTTCCTGCATTTTAATTTATTGACCTGTCAAAAGGAGCTGGTGTAAAACTCAACAGAGATATTTTCACTGCATGGCTTTTGATAGAGGTGGGGTTAAGTATTTGGCCTCTGTTCACAAGTGTCTTTTGGGTGGCATAGAGAGAAAGTGAAATGGAATCAGGAGTCAAATATTTTCTGTTGTGTTGGCCACAATTCTCTAGTATGAGACCCAAACTAACAGTGTTTCTTTGTGCAAGGAGACACAAGCTCTATCCAAAGGCTGATAACTTTACCTTTTTTCCTGAGGAATGTGCTGAAACTGGGCCACAACACGGAAGCCATAGTGAGAAAAATGTGTTTCTAATTACTGGAAAGGAGAGGAGGGGGGAAGATGACAACAATGTGAGTGAGCATGTGGGTGTCACATAGAGATCTGTGCATTACAGCAGCTGTAAATCTATTAGACACTGGGGAGATAAATCAGTCTATATATCTATATAATCCTAAACATTCAAGTGATGTGTTGTAGGTGTGATGTGGCCAAGGGTTAAAGTCAGTGATTTGGCTGGTTGTGCAATGTTTGAAGATGTGGACTTATAGTGACGTGTCTGGTCGGATTCCTTCTTGCACCATTCTGTCCTTTTTCTCTCTTTCTCTCTTTCTCTCTCTCTCCCCCCTCTCTCTTTTTCCCTCCCTCTGTTTACACACACACACACACACACACACACACACACACACACACACACACACACACACACACAACTTTAGGTTTTTGTGTTTTATGGAGACATTCCATAGACATAATGTTCTTTATACTGTACAGACTGTATATCCTATCCCCCACACTAAGCCTACCCCATAACCTAACCATCACAGTAAATGTTCTGCTGTTTAGATTTAAAAAAAGATAATTCTGTTTGATTTATAGGCTTGTTTTCTCATGAAGGCCTCAAAAATGTCCCCACCAGGTCAAAATTGACTTGTATTACTATGCTTGTTGGGACATTTGGTCCTTGTGACATAGTAAATACTAGGACCACACACTCACACCTTCTCTTGTTCCTGTTTTTACAATTTGTCCTACTTTAAGTGAAATGTCATGTGATCCGAATATAGGCTGACGGCTGTATTTTTATCATCAATATTCCAGAGAGGATAATAAGTTTTCTACAAGCACAGGCTTATGTGCATTTTCTCAATCTCTGCCTGTGTTCTGTATTCCAGGTGTGTTGGCTCTGGTTGATGCTTTGTGTGTTGTCGACGACTTTTAATTGTGTAGTTCTTCTGTAGTTCTATCTTTTTCTGTCTCTGTTTCTCTTTGCCCTCCTTCTTTCCACCTCTCTTGTTTTTTCTGCTCCGTTCAGTCATTCTTGTAGTCATTTTTTATTCTGTCTTTTTTATAGGGAGGCCTGTCTCTGCCTAAGCCATACATAAAAAAACCGCTCTGCTTGTCCTTCTGTCTGTAAATGATTCCTGCGACTAATATGTTGCAATTGTATTTGTGTGATGAATGCAATGGTGTGTTAGAAAGTGTCTCATTGGATGGCAGGTGATGTTTTGGTGTGTTTTTCAGTGCAGGCCTCTGGAGTATTTCAGCAATGTTTTCGACCAGTTAATGCACGGCTTACACACTTTATTGCATCACGTGGATAAAGTAAACGATTCCTGCACTTAATCAGAGGTTAAATAGTAACTTTATTAATGGAACATCACACTTGAATCTCTAGCAGGCTAAAGCATCTGCACAGGGTTATTGTAATGAAATAATCGCAGCCCTAACAGATATTTTAAAAGTCATGCTCCAGGGGACCAGATCAGCCCTGAAAGAGCTTTTAATATCTGCCCTTTACTGAACCACCCACCCAGACATCCTCAATACCTCTCTGTTTATCACACAGAAGACTGTGTGTTCCCTTCATTCGAATGATAAAGATTACGCTGCAAGATCGTTTCACCCTTTGTATCCAATGTTCTATGGTTTGTCGGTTGCTGTGAGCAAAGAACACAGAGTAAGTAAGTCAAAGCAAATGTTTGCGACGGACCGTCTAGCACTTACAGTACGTTACGGTTAACATTTGTATTTTTAATTCAAATGAATTGTGCGACGTTGCAAGCCAAAGAGCAAGAATCCGTAAGCAGGGAGTGAAAGTGGAAGAGGGAAAGAATGAGGAAGGAATAGGTTGTGGAAATGTGTGGGAGGGGAATTAAATTTGGTGACACACAAACGCTTTGCAGTTGAGCAATTAAAGTGTGACCTTGCAGGAAGGCATGGTGCTTTCTGGGAAAAGTGCATATGGGTCATATAAAGGTCAGATAGTTACTGTTTGTGGTCATACACACCTATGAGAACACACACGCCCCTTAACAAAGTTAATTCAAAGTATTTAAAGTGCAGAATAGAGGTAAACAGAATTTGTTTGTGTAGCTGTTACCTGTAAAATTCTATACCAAAATAGAAACCAACACAACCCTTCCAACTGTAATTGGAAAAAACAAAAACCGTTATTATGCAAGAATATAATCAATGTTCAAAATGCTGTCCTTACCTTACTCTAATGCGCAATGGTAAATTATATAGATTTATAATTTGAGCTATCGGGTCTGGTTTACGGATTGCAGCCTTAACTAAACATTATTTTACATTTATGCAAATACACGTGAGCATTCAAAAGCATATGTCAGTCAAACGGTATGTAAGTACTGAATTGAGTCGGTATACGCTTATTATTGGAAATATTGAGTATGTACAGAAGTTCTTTCACTTTCAATTTGCTGCTTGTAGAAGTAAAAAAGGCAAAACTGAGGCTTTGAAAGTCTGTATGTGGATTCACAGGTGTGTCAGGAAGCTGATAAGATCCATGAACAGCTGCTGTAACCGGTAGGACTTCAGTCCAGGTCACATTACTGAAATTAAAGGACATGTCTTGCATAACAGCAGTCATAAATTATATTACATTTCAGGGTCACACTTAGTTTGGTTATAAGAACAGCAGTTCTTACTGTTCATGTGATCTCCCAAAGACTTTAGTAAACACCTGCCAGATATATTAAACAGATATCCCAGCGGAACACTGATCAACAGTTAGGATGTACGAGCATAATACTAGTCCATTTACACTTATGGCTTATGAATAGACTTGATCTTAATGGAACTCACAATAAAACACCAGATATAGACATTTTAAAGTCCCACTGGCATCTGTACATCAGCTGTTTGAAGAAGGACCTCATCTGTTCTTGGAAACACCTCTGCTCTGTCTGGAAATCTCCCTGTGTTCCCAAACTGACTTAATGATTTTGAGATCAGGGCTCTGTGGCGCCCAAACCATGCTGCAGGTATCCTTGTTTTTCTTTTAGCTAAAGATAGTTCTTTGACTGGGAAATCTTCAGCGTATAAATATTATAATATTGTATGTGTGTTTGTGTTCCAAGTACTTTTTAAACGTTCCATGGAACCATCAAATGACCGATTTATGTTGGTCAGTTTATACTGGGCTGAAAGCAAACATAAAAATAAACCCAGAGAGGGGACTTTATCTTTCCATTTCAGAAGCCCAACCTCATGCTGTTGGCATACATGTAAATGCAAGCCTTTAGGCACGTATCAGTATGTAAATGTACAGGTGTGAAGGCCAGTGTATGCAGTACAGGATCATATTGTTCTAATGAATTAATCTGTGTTTTTCTCGAGGCAGAAACTTGTTTTTGAGGCTTGTAATTAACTTTATTTCCTCATGCCGGGCTGGTGAAAGATTTATTTCATGGGAGAGTCATGGGGACGGACATTGGAGATGTCGCCTAATGGAAAAATCCACACACACTCTCTCAGGCATTAGAGATTCTAGGGGTCTCCTACTTAAGAGAAACATTTGCTTTCCCACAACCTGCCAAAATAAGAAAACACTGCTGCCGTGGCTTGTGGGAAAGCAGAGAACGCTAAGCTCTCATGAACAGTGTCTCTCAGTGATGGTGTTAGATATCTGCACAAGACTCCTCAACATGTGAGGGTGACATTGAATATGCTGAAGAATCGGTCTTGCAGTTGATGCAAGATGACTCGGTAAAACCTGAAGATGGGTCTGGTTAAGTGTCATAAGATATGTTTTTTGACACCCGGCATATTTCAATGTTATATGACCTTTAGCGCTAACTGAAATGTGACTTTCGAAATTCTTAAAACAATGCAGTATGTTTAAATTAGCTATACAAATTTTGTAAAATTGAAAATCATTTTAACTTGTGTTCAGATTAATAACATGCATGTCTGGTATTGGTAGAGAAATGCTTTTAATTATATTTATTTTGTTTAACTATAAAAATGTTTAGTGACAGGCAGGTGCAGTGTACTGGTACGGCAAAATTGGTTTCATCTGCAAATAGAGGCTGATGAATGTATTTACTGTCTTGATTCTAAAGATAACTGCAGCTTTCCTGCAAATACACACAGTGTGAAAATTAGAAGCCAGGAGAGATTGCTTAGCAGTCTTATTTGTGTGTTGACCTAAATAAGAGAGAGAGAGAGAGTGTGTGTGTGTGAGTGTACTGTACGTTTGTGCTATATGGTTCCAGAGGGATAGTACATTTTCAGATTTTGATTAAAGATCAAGAGTACACACAAATAAAAAATGTTGTACAAGGAAAAATCATTTATAATAAACACTGAAACACTGTATTTTAACACTGCATTTTAAGTTTGTCCCTGGCAGAAGACTTATATAATGTGATCTGTCAGTATTGTTTGCAATGCACAAGCAAATGCTAAACAAATGTTAGCAGCATATGTGAATATGAATATAATTTGTGGTCGGAGTGTTTATTTAGGATAATTCGTGGCACTGAAATATTAACTAATGTTAAACGTTAACTGCATTGTATTTGAACTGCAGGGAAGGGTTTGTTAATCAGAGGAGAGACAGATGGGAATTAAGAGTCATGTGTTTGTGAAACTGTTTTGATGCTTCTCTTTGATTATGTGGGTTGTTTCGGTCTTCAGTTCTTCAGGGTTGTTTACTGTGTTCTGTATGGCCTAGTGTTTGTGTTAACCAGATGTTAAACAGATCTTCTTGCAGTTCTCTTTTCTATAACACATGCTGTAGTTCTTTCCATTCATAGCTGCTTTGGGCACTAATTATGTTGGAAACTTCAGAAAGCAAGCAGCTGTGTGTTTGGATAGGTTTGTGTACAGAGAGCAGCATTGGGAGCAAATGGTGTATTTCGGTGGTTCGTTCTGAGAAGTTGTATGTTTGTTCCGTGTTTATTTAAAGCATTCCTAAATTGAATGTGCTTCATTCATTTAAAACGTCACATAGGCATTTACAGATGCTGTGAGGGCAAACAGCACTAAGCACCGAGTTTACTGGGAATACAGTCATTTACTGGGAATTCACAAACAAACAAACATCTTTGAGTCACAAATAGCACACCTCTCAACATTCGGGTCAGTGTCAGTAATTGTGACATAGTTAAGCCCTAGCTGAATTATTGAATAGGCTGTTTTTAATTAGGCGTATTGAAAAGAGAAGTTATACATTACAGAGTGAAAGAATGAGCCAGCAGAACAGAACAAGCGATGTGTTCTGAATTTTAAGTGTGTTTACATAACAGAACTCAATGGCTCTTTTGACCCTTGAACTGAAAGATGAACGGAACTGAAAAGATGTGAATTTCAAATGTTTACCACATGCTTACTGAAATTCAGAAGCCCTGCCCTGAAACCAGTAGTTTAGTTGATTACATTTAAACGTTTATTTTAGTTGTCAGAAAGATAAGTGACCTAGATTCTCTAGATCTAGTTATCTGGATAAATCATTAAGTAGAACCTCTGTATGTATGCAGTGCAGATTTTCTAGTAATACTATATACCACAGGTTATAACTGTGACAGTGAAGCTGTCAAGTAAGTCAAGTACAGTAAAGAAAAGATTCTTCGACTCAGTTTATGCTCCGATGAACGTGACAGCTCCTCCTTCCCCAAACAGAAAATAAAACTGGTTTCCTTTAGTCTTGTCATCATTGTAGGCTTGTCATCAAGGCTTAACAGATGAAACAATACAACTAAATAAGAATGACGACTGCTTCTGAATTGTAACAGCTTTGCTTCTTACCTACAGGTCTGTTCAGTAAGTATTTTTACTGCTTACATAGTAGTAGTAGACATTTTTCTGTCTGCTGACATAGATGAAGGCTAATGGTTAGTTGGTCAACTCACGTAAGGCTTGTGGTTAATTAGGATCATTTCTAAAATGCTATTTACTTGTTATTTCTGACTAAGCTAGCTAAATATCATGTATATGTTGAGTTCATGTATATGTTCTCTGTGTGTGTGGGGGTTTGTGTGCCCTGGTATTCAGTACGTTATGGGGACGAAATATCAAGTACAGTAATACCAGTACATTTTGACATTGTGGGGACATGTTGTTAGGACCCATGAGGAAACAAGCTTATAAATCATACAGAATAATCTCTTTTAGAAAAGTAAAATAGCAGAACGTTTTCTGTGATGTAGGTTTAGGCATAGGGTTAGGGGATAGAATATGCCGTTTGTATGGTATAAAAGACATTATGTTTATGAAATAGACTCATAAAAAGTGTGTGTGTGTTTGCTCTTTCTACTACATAAGCTGATTTAATAACCAAAGGTCTTCCAAACATAGTGTTGAGTCAGAGACTAATCTCTCTCTCTCTCTCTCTCTCTCTCTGTCTTTCTCTGTTATTGTTGTCATACTAAAAAAATCTCAAGTATTGAATAATCATCCAATTAAAAACACATGTCTGCCCTTTTTGTTTTCTATTTTACGCCCTATTACACAGTGTAATAGTGTGCATGCATGCCATACAGGTCAGGTTACTCCTTGGTATAAGACATAATCTCTCCACGTCATTACAGTGTGTGTGTGTGTGTGTGTGTCCAATTATTACGTAAAACTAGTAGTAATATATGATCTGTGTACATGTGCTGAGTCAACACATACTCAAAGCTGGAAATATTGATTGTTAAATAAAGTTTGTACTGCTCTAAATATAGCTGCTCTCTGTGGACTTAACGGTTTATGAGAATATAGTCTTATAGTCACTGCCCAATGTTTCAGCTGTGCTTGGCTCTGGGAGAATTTTTCCCATTTATTTTTCCATAGGGATTTCAAAATTCATCAGAATTCCAAGTCATGAACCAATCCAACCAGCTCTGAGATGAATCACATTACAAACTGTAAAACAAGACTTTATTAATGATTAACCAAGTAATAAGTATTACGTATAACTGTCAAGCCTTAATATTCTCATAGGCGAAGAATAAAACTATATATTTTAGGTTTATTGCAAAATCTTCAGATAATGATCAATCGTAGGCTGTAGAGAGACTCAGTGACATAATTCACTAAGCTTTTTTGCCCCTTTTCATGTTTCCATGGTAACAGTCTTCTTTGGGTAGGTCAATCTGTGTTCTCTGATTGGTGGATCCTTTTTTAAGGGTTATCAATATTATAGTTGTTAACCTGGAGGTTGAAAGTACAATGAGTTCTACTGTGGAGTTAGGAGAGGTTTTCATCATCAGTTAACAATCTAAGAGCTCATGGTCATCCTGTTTAAAAAGGTGTATATGTTTATGCTAACAGATTTCTTGAGGATAATAAACAGGATTTAGCATCCAGAACCTAATACACACACAACTGCTGTCCGTTAGCTAACTTGGATCTTTTCTTTTTTAGGGGGCTGTATGCTGGTATTCGCTGACTGAAAATTGACACATCAGATTTAGCAACGTTGGGCCTCAACCACAAAAACTGTGACGTTGGACCTCCCCGCTGTTTACTTCCAATGTCCCAGAGACAATATGACTGTTCTCAGGGCACCAGACTGCTGATTGTGGGCTTAATCTGGTCCACTCCTGCTCTGGCTTCTTGAAACGGCTCTCCTGCTCTCTCTCACGCCAAGACATGAAGCAGGTAAGGCACTGGACGGTCATCGACGTCTCCGATTGGCTGACCGAAGAGGGCATGCAGGAGTATTCCGATGCATTGCGCAACACGGACGGCCCCGCCCTCTTGCAGCTCTCTGAAAAGGACTTCAAAGCTCCGCCCCTGTCGCTGGTGACCAGCGATGGCGGCCGACAACTCTTGGAGCGCATAGAAACTGTGCGCTTCACAAGCCACATGAAGGAACACAAGAGCACCAGTCATGAGAACAGTCACCACGCCAACGGACACGCCAGCGTTACCCTCGGCAACGGCAGCATCAGCAATGGAAAGATTCTAAATGGAGGCCCTAAAAACGGATTCCACTCGGAGCCGGTTCGCATTTTCATTCCACCACCCTCTGAGCAGGAACGCACGCCCTTTCCCACGGAGTGGTTCAAAACGGGCGTGGCCTTCCTGTACGCGCTGTGCTGCTTCGTCACGACAACAGTCGTGATCTCAGTGGTGCATGAGCGCGTCCCACCCAAAGAGGAGTCCCCGCCCCTGCCCGATAAGTTCTTCGACCTGTTTGATCGGGTGGAGTGGGCGTTTTCCATCTGCGAGATCAACGGCATGCTGCTAGTGGGGCTGTGGCTGACACAGTGGTGTCTGCTGAAACACAGGTCTGCGTCATCACGCGTTGTTTACCGTCAAACCTCAGCTCAGCAGTTTAGCTGCATTTTTTTACAAGCTTGTTAGGTTTATCTCATGACCTCATCTCACCTTAAATGAGGTAAACCATGTGACTAATGCTGTCATTCTGCTTCTCAATCCGTTTGCAGGTCTATAATTGGCCGGCGGTTCTTCTTCATTGTGGGTACGTTGTACCTGTACAGATGTGTGACCATGTATGTCACAACTTTACCTGTGCCGGGCATGCACTTCAAGTGCTCTCCCAAGGTAAACAGCTGCAAAACGTGCAATTCTTATCACTGAAACATAACCTCTCACACTAAACTCGTCATAGTCAGAGCAACAGTAATCTCACAGAGCTCAACTTTTGACTATCAGCATAAAGTCTGGTTACTGATTGGCTAAAATGAAACCCTGCAATGGTCATAAAATAATGGAATAATTCATGCAGAAATGAACATTCTTCCATCATTTACTCAACTTCATGTCATTCCAAACCTGTATGACTTTTTTGCTTCTAAGCAACACAAAATATATTTTGACGAACGTTTGGTAATCAAACAACAGTGGCACTCATTGACTTCCATTGTATGGACACAAAACATTTCTCAGAAAATATCTTTTTGTGTTTCACAGAAAAAACAACATATGGGTTTGGAATGACATGAGGATGAGTTCATTTTTGGGTGTACTGTTTCTTTAAATTAGATTGTTTCAGCCGGTTGAGAAACTAACATGCTGATTGGTGGTCTATGTGCATTAACGCGTGCCGTTTGTGTTCCAGCTCTTCGGTGACTGGGAGGCCCAGTCGCGTCGAGTCTTGAAAATGATTGCAGGAGGTGGTCTGTCAATCACTGGCTCTCACTCTTTGTGTGGAGATTACTTGTACAGTGGACATACAGTGATGCTGACACTAACATATCTTTTTATTAAAGAGTGTAAGTACACACACACATGTTGACGTAATGGTTTTTATACTGTACAAACTGTATTTTCTATACCCTAACTGTACCCCTAAACATAATCCTTACAGAAAACGTTTGGCATTTTTTAATTAACAAAATAAATCACCATTTAGTTTATTTTTAGGCGATTTGTTGTTTACATTGTTTACATTGTTATACGCATGTCATTATACACATTTGCGTCCTTGTAAACCACATATTCACTCACAACTCACACAAGTTTACTTAGCTATCTAAATGGGGACATTTCATAGACTTTTATTGTTTTTATACACAGCTAGTTATAAACTATATAATCTAACCCTAAGTCACACACAGTCATCCTAACAGGAAACTTACTGCATTTTTACAAAAAACTTTATTACTAAACATTTTATTGTCTTTTTAAAATGAGGACATCCGCAAAAGGAGATTTTGATAAGATTTGTCAGGTTTTGCCGACTTTTCGGTACAAATTTGTCCTCAATATCTGGTAAACCCCCAACACACCCATACTTATAATCACAAACATTTGTCAACAGTGCCATCTAGTGGAAGTAAAGGCCAATAGCGCAATCTAAGTTTGTTTTCGCAGTGTGAAACCACGGTGCAGTTTATTAACTGTTATGGTGTGGTTCAACAGATTCTCCACGGAGGTTCTGGTGGTATCAGTGGATCTGCTTGTTCCTGAGTGTCAGTGGTATCTTCTGCATCCTGTTGGCTCATGACCACTACACAGTTGACGTGGTGGTGGCGTACTTCATGACCACACGCCTCTTCTGGTGGTATCACACAATGGCCAATCAGCAGGTGAATTCAAAATTAAGACTGAATATTTGTCCAGTCATTT